>NQII01001520.1:348273-478620 GCA_002778355.1 Clitarchus hookeri | reverse complement strand
AGTTATAGTAGTTGAAATACCACAGAGTTACTGCAATTTTTAAAACTTAATACAAATAATTTATTTTTATGTAGGGCTGCATCATTTGATAAGGACTTATGCTGATTTTTCCTTAAGTATCTCTTATATTGCTGAATATGGATATTTAATTCCTTTTAAAGTTGTGAGCTTGACTCCTTTACTGAAATATGTTACTCTGCGGTAAAACTGACTTTATGTATTTTATTACTAAAATTGGTGTTACTACTATTAAAATCCAAATTGTTGCAAACTTGTGTGTATAAACTGTATGGTTGCAATGTTTTCGGATAACATAGCATATAAATGGGTACTGGTAACTCTTTGGAATTTTGCAATGGTTGACCCATTTTAGTGATATTAATAGCTATGAAAGAATTTTATATAATACTGTATAGTTCAATTAAAAAGAAACTTGGCTTTGAAGGGTCTGTGAACCCCCCCATAGCAGTCTGGAATATTTGTCAGGGAATTGATATGGTCCGTATGTGTCTGGAATGTAATTAATAAAAATTTGAGGAAAAGGTTTTAGTCTGAGTAGCAAAAATGTTATAATTTGGTGCTAAAATGTTTGTTTGCCCTAGGGCACAATATGAAAGCATAATTTGAAAGGTTTTGTGTCTATTGTCTTTGTTTTGTTAGACTTTTGTCTACACACACATCTTCACTACTTTCTGTTTCTCTCACATCACATCATGCACACACTAGTACAGGGTGGCTAGCAGTATCCTTATAGAAAATTCCCTGTCATTTCCCTGACTTTCGAGGTATCCTGTTTAATTTCCCTAACCATCTTATAAAGCAAATATTAAAAATATTTTAATGTTTTTCCTAAAATAAATTACAAATTTTTTTTATGGGTAACGATACCTTAGCCTTCATTTATGGATGCTTTCCTATGCAGAAACAAATATTTATATAAAAAAGTAGGCACAAAAAATTAGGCAAGAAAGCATGTGTAATAATAGTTGCAATTAAACATACAACAAAATTGTCCCCAGGCTCATAAATCTTCCTATGAAGGTGTAATAAACCAAAGGAACAGTACAGTTCATAAGATGGCATGTAGCAGAAGTGCTAGAATCCTATGTTTTTTTTCTTATTAAATACGTTTTAATCTATCTTATCTAAATTCCCGAACCTCTCACAATTTTTCCTGACATTTCCCTGAATTTTTCAGAAATGTAAAATTCCATGACTTTTCCCTGTTTTCCCTGATGCTAGCGACAGTGTAGCATAAACAATCAAATTAAAACAGAATTCAACACATATTTCAATAGAGATGATATAAAGCAATTCGAACACATACCATATTCATGCAAAAAAACAAGTAATTTACAAATTATGTGTGAAAATCTTGACTACTCAGATTTTATGTACCTACCTCCAGAGCACGTTGTGCCAAGAATGGATTCTTGTGTGTTTCTAAAACTCTATTCACTCTTGCTTCCAGCTCTGGACCCCATCTCCGCCTTACTGTGTACCCCCGGAAATCTAAGAAAACATGTAAAAAAAGTTATTTGATTTGCAGGAAAAAAAAAAATGCATACTTAGTATGAACAAACAGGTATAATAATTTCCAACCAAAACATAATAAATGCATAAAAAAAAATTGTTTTAACTCAGTTTATGTTAAATCTAATGATCACATATTAATATATCGTACATATATGTAAAGGGTGAAATCAAAATTTTTCAAGCAATGTAAAACATTAAGCAACACATATACTAACAACTCTGGATTACAACAGCAGCTGATTCTTGATCCAAGTCTTTTTTTGGAACATTATTTTCCTTTTCTTCCACATCTTGTGAAGAAAGAAGATGTATCAGTTTAGCTTTCCCCCAGGGTGCAGGTTTGTTACCTGTTAAACAGCAATCATGACAACAATGTTTAAATTGCTACCTGAGATTAATGTGACCACTACTTAATCTTAGAGTACACAATACAAAATTAATTTGGTCAACAAAGCAAATACAATATGTGTCAAGTTTTTATAACATGGTGTAGAAAATTTTAATTCTTTTATAAATCTTGCAGTACTCTTTTTGTTTTCTGTAATATTTTCTACCAACAAATACCAAAATACACTGCCGGACAATAAAAATAGGATACACAGTAGGATACATTGGATGGTATTGAAATTTTATAGAGGTAATGATACAGATTAGTAATACACATGATCACAAATACAGAGCAGCACAATTACTTATGGAACTGTCGTACATCGTCTGGTCATCTTCAATAGTGCATCACAACCACCTTGCACTGAGATACACGCAGCAACATGGTCTGGCGTAGAGTCCAGCTGACACCGGATGTTGTCCCGAGGCAGAGGAGTCCACAACTGCTGGACAGTGTGTTCCAAATTTCGGATACTGTGGTGCAGAGGTAACTGACGTTTCAACCAATCCCACACGTGCTTGATTGGGGACACGTCAGCGAAGCAGGCAGACCATGGTAGTGTTTGAACAGTCCTCGCAAACCATACCAGGTGCAGTCAAGCATTATCCTGCTGGAATATTGCACCTGGAATCCCAGTCGGAAATGGGTGCAGATGGGGGCGTAAGATCTCATCCACCTATCACTGGGCTGTCAATATCCCACGTAACTCGATGAGAGCAGATTGGCTATCATAAGCTATGGCTCCCAAGACCATAATACCTGCTTTGGGGGAAGTGTGCCTCTTGATAGCGAGGGGCCCTCCACAACCAAGCGTGATGATCATCAGTCCGCATAACGAAGCAGCACTCATCACTAAACACCACACATTGCCAGTCTGTGGCATTCCACATTACTCTTTCCTGGCAGTGGTACCACTGAAAATGGAGCCACCACTGTTACAAAGTTAATGGCAGCACACGTAATGGGCGCTAGGATCGCACATTCACCTCTGCAAGGCGTTGGGAATGGCTTGTGAGTATACAGGGGCTCCAATAGTGGCCAGTATCGTGGACTAGGTCGCCATGGAATCCCTCCATGCCTGGCACATGATCCTTCGATCCTCACAAGTGTAGTCGACCTTGTCCATTTTGAACTGGTCCTCCATGTGGAGTTGCCTTCATGTGTCCACTGCTCCCGACAGCATCTAACAGTATGATCCGAACTATCCACATGGTGAGGTATACAGCAATATGATCACCCTGCGGTTTTCAGGCTGATTATAAGTCCTCTCTCAAAGGCCGTTAATTGCATTAAGTAACGTCTTTGGCATCTTCCCGGAATTTTTTCCTCATCCTGTATGCTTGCTTGGTATCTTCTGGTGTTTGTTTCCCGCATTAATACTACTTCGACTAGACGCCAGTGTCTATGACCTCTGGTCAGCACTGGCAGCACCACTGGCAACTGTGGGGTCAAATGCAAATGCACCAACATGGGATTATGTGCATACAAGCCTGTACTTTCGCTATTTATATTGTTTTGGTTGTCACATGGTTTCTTTGTGGTCTGCTATTTTCATCGTCTGGCAATATAGCTGCATAAAGGACAGTTAATTGATACAGTTATACTTTAACTATAAATGTTGCAACTTCTGGTGTACAATAAAATTTGAGGAATTACCACCATGCAAGACGGTAAAATTATTTTGAGGTTGCATAGTCATCTAACATGTCAAAATACTTGTGTTAATCGTCAAATTTGAGTTTTATAATTATTTTACAGATACAGTGGATTCTCTTATCTACTGTTTTTCAGGGGACTGTCAATCAATTACCATACATCTAGTATTTCAGGAGACTAATAAAATACAACTTCTAACCTAATTAAACTTCATGTTGGGTATAATGACAGCTATACATTATCTGAGAATAAAATTTAACTAAAATACACAATAAAAATAGGAATTTTTGTAAATAAAGTATTACTAGGGCCTAGCAATTTTTGCAAACCGCAAAATAATGCAAAATACAGAGAAATTATGTTCATTCACAAAATTCTATAATAATTACCGTATTTGTGAAATATCGACGAAATTGCCTGTTTAAGTGTATCTAAATCCACAGCGCAAGCTTCTTTTACCGTAAAAACTTTTAAAAACATTAAGTTTTACAATTTTCCATTTTTAATACAGCATTATCTCTCATTTACTTATCAAACGTGCGGATAACAAAACTATTTGTGTGGTAATCACATTGTTGATTATAAAAACAGAACAAAATTTTAAGTCACAAGAAAAATTCATAAATTGATTGGTGGCACTTGTTCATGGACAGAATCAAGCCCTAAGTGTATTTTAATTATAAAGGAACATCTCTAACCAAAAACGTTGGTGATATGNACGCCTAAGTGTATTTTAATTATAAGGGAACATCTCTAACCAAAAACGTTGGTGATATGAGGAAAGTAAATAGTACATACAGTGGAACCGCGTTATAATGAGTATGGCCAATAGCATCACGTCCGCTATTGCAATAGTTTTTAAATGCACCTTCATTTTCTTTATAATTTGAAAGGTACTTTATTTAGTTTATAACGCAAATCTGTTAGTGAAGCCTTTCACTATAACGATACAAACATTTGTAAATTCGTTTTTTTTTAATGTTTAAATACGTATCGCAAATTATATTTACCCAGTTGTCACGCGCGAGCCAGCCTTTGTTAGTCTGTATCGCATGGCAACACTTGCTTCGGCCGAAGCTAGGGAAAAGCGGAGCGGGCGGGTGTTGTGAAGGATAAGGAAGAAGGTATGATAGAAGAGGGGAGAGGTACGAATGGGAGAAGAGCTAGTCGAGGCCAAGAAAACGCTGGAAAAAGTGCAGAAAGTATGAGGGGGAAGGGAAATGGTGGCGGCGTTATGCTAGCAGCCTACTGCTCCTTTTATGTTGTGGGGGTAGGAAGACTCTGCCGCTTGCAAGGTCATTGCATCGCCACGTGCAAGGCATGTAAGGGGAAAAGCATAATTACGTCTTAACAGTTGCTATAGACAATGCTACATTGTTTATGAATGTTTTCAACTTAAATATGTACTGATTAAAAGAATGAATAACGAATTCCATTTAGTTTGAGTGAACCATTGCAAAACAACAGATTCATGTTAATTGTAATGCATGCATTTTTTGCTATAAAATTTGACTAAATAAAAATAATTTTTTGACGAAATGGTAACATTTTAATGACGTTATCAGCTCATTTTATTTACCATAAAAGTGGAGCCCTAAGTATTACTATTCTGTATTAATATTACTGTAAATAATACATTAGAAAACATTTCACTTCAACTTGCCTAAATAAGGAATATAACATCACAAAATACTGTATGTAATTTTGTAAGCCAATACCAAATGAGAGTCAAATTTTCAATGTCCCGTGCGCACTCGATCACCTGAGATCATGCGGAGAGGTTATCGATCGGGCAGTGTGTTCGTAGCAGGTGAGGTGGAGAAGGGGAAGCCTCAGTGACGGGAGGAGTGAAACACACCCCTCTCCATCCAAGCCGGTCTGCACTGAAAGGGAGGGCGCAAGGACACCACTCTGCTAGGCAACTAGCTCCCACCCTACCAGCTGTGTAAGAGGAGGAAACGAGCTCTGCCAAGTATCAACAAGGACACCTGAAGCTTACTCAACCCAGGCTGCATATCTACACTTATGTGGAGAGCACTGCGCTTAATGTATTTAACACCCACTTATTAGACGTTTGCCTACACAACCAGCTTAAAATTTTTTGCGTTAAATCTTAAGTGAAGAACTGAACAATTTTTTTATTGATGCAATATTAGATAAACGATAAAAGCTGATAATATTATCATTAGTTACATACGAATTTTGCTCGGACCACTACAAATTTTAAGTGGATACCATTTTTCCGTCCATGCATTTTCAGTACATAGGGTGCACTGCAAGTTGAATAAGTTTCTGCAATACAATGCATGCTAATCCATCATATCCACAAGCCATAACTACTGCACGTCAACTGCAAGCTGACATAACTAATACAGCCCTGATACACTGAACTCTCTAATAAACCAAGAATAATAAGTCCACATGATAAAGAACACTGCTGCCTTTTGACCACTGATTCCTGCCAAATGATTGACCTATGGCGGTACCAGTAACTGCTATTATTCTCCTATTCTCCCATGTCCTGGTCTTCCCTTGTCCTGGTCTGGCCTGTACAAAAGATGAGACTCAAGCCCTCAGGAGACTATTTCCCCATAACTCCAGCAGAGAATGCTCCCTTCAAGGTCTTGTTCTCCTCTCTCCAGACTGGGCAGTCTTGCACCCTAGCACTGACTGTTTGGGTGACAGTGACCACTGAGCAGTGATGCCTCATTCCTTTATTTTATTTACAAGGACTAATGAGATTACTAACTTCTTGTATATGTTTACAATGCAAGAAACAACTCGGTATGAACACATTCATTGATGGGTGCAATTAATGCAATTTTACTGCATTTTTGTATGAACAACTTCCAATTTTTTGTAAAATATTATTGCAAGGGCTAAGAATTTTCAATGAAAATTAATTTGACACTTTTAAATATTATTTTGCAATTGCAGGCATAAGATTTCACTTTGCACCACAGCTATTAAAATAATTCTCATAGGTTATTTTACTTTTCAACTGTGATGGTTAAAATTGATACACACTACACATAACTGTTGTGCAGTTTGGCATTTTACACCATGCATGTCATTACAATTTTATTTAATGTACTTTCAACTGTATACAGTGCAAAACAGGAAGAATAAACATTTACGTATTTATTTGCAAAGTCCGCTAACAATTACCAGAAGCCAATTATTTCAGAAAACCTAAATGCTATCGGAAAGTAAGCTAAATTCCAGGATTCATATAGGAGCCAAAAATATTCCATTTTGTTTTAAGTTTAGGGTGAATAAATAACAGAAGGAAAGTGCCTGGGTAATAACTATCGTGAAGGGTTAGTGTTGTTTTGATAATGCTGTTTCCACAGTGAAGTGGAGTAGAGTGGATAGGTTAGGGCGGCCTTTAACAGCAGGGTCTTGAGAGCCGATGAGGCTGAAATGAGATAAGTATGGAGCATGCAAGATCGGGGTAAATGGGAGATTCCCAAGAAAACCCAAAACCAGCAACATCATCCCGCGCTATTCCTACATAAAAAAATCCAGGGAGCGACCCTGCAGGGAATTGAACCCAGTTAGCCTTGGTGGGAGGTGAGTACTTTAGCTGCTGTACCAACCACAGCTTTCTTTCCACAGTGAAATTTTTAGTTTCATTGGAAAAAGAAAGTTTCCCACCCCTAGAATGGTTGAAGACATATGTCTAGGGACACCTGCTTCTGTGAAGAGTTCCAAGCAGGTTAGATTTCAATATTCTACTACCACAACTGCAAGCTTTCCTTTGCTTATTGGCTGCATGTCTTCATCACAAGACCTAGGGGTGTTTACTTGGGCCAATCACAGTTACGTTACTCTAGTGATGAAAACATGTGATTTACAGGCAGGCGTCCTAGACACATAGCAGTTAAAACCATCAAATTGCGAAAAAGGATCCTAGTTAAAAGTGTTCTGAAATATAACTGCACAGGAACTCTTCTCACAAAAATCAGGTGTCCTTACATATGGCACTACAGTATTTGTGTAACACAAAACTGTGAAAAACGTTTCAGTTTTCATTGCCTTTTGATATAGTTGTACCATAATTATGTACAAAGTTCCTTTAATTCAATTTCTACGCTTTTCTCTTAAAAAAAATTGAATACCCAAAAACAAATAACAAAAATTCTACACCAAAGGTTGCTGTCTCTTCAGTTTAGAATGTGCAGAGGGATGTTGCCCAACCTTTAGAAACCTTAGCTGCCCAAGCTGCTGCCTCTGCTTCACGTTTCCTCCTTGCCTCCTCTGTCTTCCTCTGGTTCTCCACACGGCGACGTGTGATCCACCCGCGCACGTAGCGCTGCAAGGTGACCACACTGCTCGCGACTTCCCACCTAGAACGCTGGTACCTGATCCTCTGAAGCCAGCGTCGCACACACGCTTGCACCAAGATGATCTTCCGCACCTGCCAAGATCATGACCGAGACCATTCATATCTCTCATGTCAGCAACTTTCCCCCACCCCCCTAGCCATTTTCTGAAGAGCAAAAAAAGTCTACATCCAACTATGGATACCCATGATGAATGTTATTTTTAATACTAACAATGTCCCTTAACTTTCAATAACATATACTTATAAAAATAATTGAACTTGTTAAATTAAATAAGCAAGTAAACATAAAAATAAAGTAAGCAAATAAGTTAAAGTAAAAAAATTAACAATATGTGTTTCCCTACATTTAAAAGGCCTATCTTATATGAAAACTCCTCAATAGGAACAAAATTGTACAAACAAATGCCTCAAGATCTGTCACTTTCATCTCCAGCTATTCTAAAACAAGACTACTTTTCCTGTAACTCACCAGAAAATTTGCACTTTTTTTTGCATTTTATTTTCTGCATATTGTTGCACACAAACACAATACGTGCAACAAACAATTAGGTAGTTTGGAAAAAGAAGATGCTTGGCTAGGCTTTGAAAACATCANAACAGAAGATGCTTGGCTAGGCTTAGAAAACATCACTGATTTATTATAGCCTATTAACTGTATCCAACCAAAAAACCTGGACATTTTGCAAAATTTTAAAATTTTGTCCAGACAGACTAGTCAGCACATACACAAGAGTTCCCAACACTTGCTGAGAAAGTCACAATGTGAAATAGTCAATGCAGTCACAACTCACAGCCCCTACATTACTAGCATTCTCCAATGAGATGCAGATGAGACAGTAAGATGTTTAATAAATAAAATAATAATATTAACATTNACAAATAAAAAAATAATATTAACATTGTTAGAGTCAATGTGTTCATGTGATTAGTGCATACACATCTCACACTTCAAACTGGGTTTGATGGCTCAAGAAATTGAAGTAAAAATTTTTGCACACAGTAGATCTGGCAGACTTTGTTAAAAGCCAACAGGTTTACTCCAAATTTTGCTCTCCCCACTGTATTCCATTACCTCTCCATTTCATTGTTATACGGGCAACTGGCTGGGAATAACACGCGTATGTTTCAGGTAGGACAATTGGCTCCATTACAGCTCCAGTTTTACCCATGTCAAACCTACCTTCTTAGTATGTCATTGGTCAGTGGTCACAAAGGCAACTACATAGTTGTTCGCTAGTAAGCAGTTTGCTCACCTTTCAATTTGTACTTAGAATTGGATTGTTTGTTTATTTATGTTACGAATGGACTTGTAAACTGGCAGCAAATGCAATTTACTTTGTTATTATGGTAATTGAAAAAGCATATTTAAATAAAGAGTAGCAAAATGCTCATATTGCGGGCCAACGTCGTGTTAAAGGATTGAGCAATATGTGGATGGAGGCACTGGTATTACTGACACTATTTCTGATAGCGCTTATACTGTTGTTGTTGTTTTTGTATGAATCTTGGTAGCATCTCTATTACTTGCCATCCCATCAGATCAATAGCTGTGCTACACAAAGTCCATTCTATTCAATCACTGTAATATGAGAGGTTTATCAACTAATAGAGGTCAGCAGTCACTGACCAAGCATATTTGGCTTTTCAATAACATTACCACTAAAAGCCTACCAGTCTACATCACAGGACAACACATGTCATTCAAAATAAAAGTCAACACAATAGTTACGGAGACTCTCCATTAACTTTCAATGTTGCTACCGAGGGAAAGCATGCATCATAATTTTCAGCATCACAAGAATTTATGTAGATATTTTTATGTAGCCTAAGTACTACGTAGTTTTCCGTGACCTTTTGTCTGCATCACAGGATTTCGGCAGCATTTCTGACATACCAGGAGAAGGCATATCTACATGGGTGGATGGCTGCACGACCTTATATACCCTACTGACGGCTGAGTTGACCCAGCTGCATTACTCACCTGGTCAAATGTAACTGTCTAATCTTTCAATCACTTCAATAACAACCTTCAACACTTCCCAAATTTCCTGACAAAGTGCCTTGTNCACCTGGTCAAATGTAACTGTCTAATCTTTCAATCACTTCAATAACAACCTTCAACACTTCCCAAATTTCCTGACAAAGTGCCTTGTAGTACCTGCCATTAAAACTTTTAACTGAGTTCACAACAAAATTCCTGTCCTCTTCCCATCTGTAAACAAATGAGTTTTATTCAAACACTTTCAGCAAAGTTTTGATTATGCCCTGATTCACTTCACTCTCTCTCTCATTTATCTTCCTCTCTTCCTTTCCAAGACCACCAGATAAGTGACCGCATCAATTAAGAGAACACCATTTAATGAAGAGCCTATTGTATTATACTGTGAAATGCCACCAAAACAAAGCAGGAAACTGTGACGATGTTACTCACCTGATCTTCGTAGAGTTTTGACAGATATTCAACATGATAATATTTGAGGAACACTTTTGTTTTGCCCAGAGCCCAGCCATCCATCTTCAGTCTCACGAGAAGCAGGCGGCAGTTGTCGCAGGAAGCCACCACTCGTTCATCGAAGCCAAATGCAAGAAAGCAGTACCTGCAACAAACATCAGCATCTAGTATTTCTATGAATCTCACATTTTGTAGTTCATTCCTTTACAGAAAACAAACAGCNTGCAACAAACATCAGCATCTAGTATTTCTATGAATCTCACATTTTGTAGTTCATTCCTTTACAGAAAACAAACAGCGGTCTCCAGTTAGGGAATTGCAAGTTAACACTATTTTTTCAGTGGCTTTTGCTTAGCTACTGCTGTGACGAAACCTCTTTACTTCACAGAAATGTTTCATCTCATTTCCTACACTCACCATGTAAGGTTGAAGGCAAAAAAACTACAGCGAAGAAAACATCAAATGTTTAACTTTCCAAAAATTCTGTGCATTACACTTTGCAAAAAAATGAAGTGGTGGAATGAGAAAACTGGAATTATTATGAAGACAAACCACTAGAATACGCTCATGTTGTTGCAACTAGGCAAATCCGAAAGCTAGTATTCATTGATATCCATTAGTGTGTGCAAGGACTATTGCATCATGTCTTAGGAAAATAAAAAATAATCTTGCTAATTTCATATTCTTACTGGAGTCTGAGTGTTTGAAACGACCACTACATTAAAAATAGGTTTAATGTAGTGTAGACTATTTGTGGCGATATGTTTGAATATATTCTCACTTCGTAATTTTTATCTCGTAAATGTGGATCTGCATTTTGTGGTTGGTACCCGCCACTACCTAACTCTACACATGCCTCTGCTGATATTCATGTATGAGGCTTCAAACTATTAATAAAATAAATAAACTATTAGAGTATTTGTGTTCCATAAACCTCAAATAATCAGTATTTGTAAAACTCAAAGCTTATTTAAAATTTTATACCCTGATACAGTTTTCTTTGCCTAAGCTACCAGAAAGAGCTTTCTCCCTTTTATTTTAGTGTTGTTACAGATTACTAACTGCTATTCATGGTAAAGTGAGCACTTTTAAGGCCCTAATTACTTTTTCCTTTCAGCCATTTCTTATCCTTAAATCACCTTTTTAAATGAATATTGTGATGTAAGTAATAAACACAGTGTATATACTCCACAACACTCAGAAGCTAAAATAAAATATGTTTATAGACTATTATTTCAAATGAGAGGGCTTTCAAAAGTGCTCACTTTACATATGTTGTGCAGCTCCAGCACTACAGAAATAACATTTTATNCCAAATGAGAGGGCTTTCAAAAGTGCTCACTTTACATATGTTGTGCAGCTCCAGCACTACAGAAATAAAATTTTATAACAGTTAGATGTTAAAAGTCATAATGCTATTGTTTTGCAAAATTTTTTCACTAAATATTTATTACTCATAAGTTATGTAACAGGTTAAATATTAATATAATTGTAATTTTTATGTGTATAACAATTTTTTTAAAGTAAATTTTAACACCTAAAACAAAAAAAAGACAATGCGAACAACATNAATTTTTATGTGTATAACAATTTTTTTAAAGTAAATTTTAACACCTAAAACAAAAAAAAGACAATGCGAACAACATTCTTATGCACCTTACAATTATACTTTTTTCTGGAACCCTTTATGAAGTCTTTCATTCCACTGATTAGTTTTAGGGCAGCAACAACCGAGATTAATTTTTATGGAAAGAGCACATCTCAGCTACACCACCGTGCGGAACAAACCTCTTTAGGAAGTCTGAAAAAAGGACGCGGTGGGAAAAGCCATTTTGCCGGATGCGTATGGTCTCTAGCACACCGGTGNTTTTAGGAAGTCTGAAAAAAGGACGCGGTGGGAAAAGCCATTTTGCCGGATGCGTATGGTCTCTAGCACACCGGTGTATCTCAGCTGCCTCACAACCTTGGGAGAGTCGAACAGCAGCGGTTGGCGAGAGTCGCTGGGTTTGATGCAGCGCACAAACTGAGGTGTTCCGTTCACCATCTTCTGGAGTAAGTCCATCAGCGAGTAACGGAAGTAGGTGGCAACAGTCTGCTGCGCCCTCGACTGTGATGCCAAGCCACGGCTGCTGTATTTATCCTGTGGATTTCATATAGAAATGTCAATAAAAAACAACAGCCACATCCATAGCAGTGACAAAAACAACAGCAAGTAGTAGGACTCCAGCTATCTTTCTCTCAAAAATAACACAAACACCCATACTAAAACCAGTTNAAAAACAACAGCAAGTAGTAGGACTCCAGCTATCTTTCTCTCAAAAATAACACAAACACCCATACTAAAACCAGTTGTACTTTATCGTTACAGTACAATCATGCCACTTAGCAAAGAAATCTGCCAACCAGTGGCCATGAATGATGAAATCTACCATCTCAGTGGCCTTGAACACTGAGGTTTCAGAAAATCAGCAGCAATTTTATGGGCTGTATGTAAAAATTTTGCAAGCAGTCAAATGCCATTGTGTCCAATCTGTAACTTCCAAAGAGGCACAAATGTTAAAAATGTTGNGAAAATTTTGCAAGCAGTCAAATGCCATTGTGTCCAATCTGTAACTTCCAAAGAGGCACAAATGTTAAAAATGTTGGATATTGAGATTTTAAATAAAATTATTTAAATAAAATAATTTCTTTTGAAAACATTATTAAATCACATCCTTTTTCTTATCAAACAACGAGAAACAAAAGTTATTATGTCCAAACAGACATTTTCCATAGAGATTATCTCTTTTTATAATTACAATGTTAATTCCCAACACTCTCTCTTAATTATAAAACATGATCAAGTTTTTTTTTAATTTGCTCATACCTAAGTTTCTTTAACAATAGTGATGTTTTTTTAAAACGCAGTCCTTTTGTTAAAACATCAGCAACCATTTCTTCAGTGGGTAGATATTTCAGAACAATTTTCTTTTGACNAAACGCAGTCCTTTTGTTAAAACATCAGCAACCATTTCTTCAGTGGGTAGATATTTCAGAACAATTTTCTTTTGACGAATGTAGCGTTAATGTTTACTTTTCATTTATGTATGTATCCTTTCGCCATCATCTGGTATGTCAAGTAGCGGCTATACATTTTATTAACAGANTTACTTTTCATTTATGTATGTATCCTTTCGCCATCATCTGGTATGTCAAGTAGCGGCTATACATTTTATTAACAGAATGTCAGCTAATCCACTTGCCATTGTAATGCTAAACTAATTTTAAGGTATTTATAGACTGACATCTGTCTAAAAAATTCGTAGGTTATAAAGTAAAAATAGAAAACCTTGCAAAAAACTAAATATTTGTTAACTCTTTTTTAATTTATTACAGANCGTAGGTTATAAAGTAAAAATAGAAAACCTTGCAAAAAACTAAATATTTGTTAACTCTTTTTTAATTTATTACAGACAAAAAATTTGGGTTAACATTTGCGAGACAGTAATTGTAGTACTTATCACACATTGGATGTTACAGCTAATATGTTAAGACTGGAAATAAAAGTAATTTGGGGAACTTGTTTGACAAGGCACTTTCATTTGCCAACAAACAACTCACCAACGACTTTTGCAAAGCAGTTATTCTGCTATTACTGATACTAAACGGCTCAAGTTAAAAATATGTGGCGTGGAATAATGTAATAATTGCTTAAAACCTCCCCTGGCATGTCCCACTTTCTTTGTTTTATTAGTACAGTATAGCAACAACACGAAAACAAGGANTGCTTAAAACCTCCCCTGGCATGTCCCACTTTCTTTGTTTTATTAGTACAGTATAGCAACAACACGAAAACAAGGAGATGGGTTTGCAGGAAGAGAAGAACATGGCGTGTAATGGACATAGGCTTAACGATTACCGGCCCAATATAAATTACTAGTAATCAAAGTTGCTGTACATGGAAATGCATATGTTACATTTTAAAATTATACAGAGCTCGCGGAAAATTAAACCAATGGTATCCGTTAGTAAATTTGTTATTNTGCAACAAACATCAGCATCTAGTATTTATATGAATCTCACATTTTGTAGTTCATTCCTTTACAGAAAACAAACAGCAGTCTCCAGTTAGGGAATTGCATGTTATTTTTTCAGTGGCTTTTGCTTAGCTACTGCTGTGACAAAATCTCTTTACTTCACTGAAATGTTTCATCTAATATCCTACACTCACCATGTAAGGTTGAAGGCAAAAAAACTACAGGGGAGAAAACATCAAATGTTTAACTTTAAAAGTATTCCAAAAATTCTGCGCATTACACTTTGCAAAAAAATGGAGTAGTGGAATGAGAAAACTGGAATTATTATGGAGACAAACCGCTGGAATATGCTTATGTTGTTGCAACTAGGGAAATCCGAAAGCTAGTATTCATTGATATCCATTAGTGTGTGCAAGGACTATTGCATCATGTCTTAGAAAAATAAAAAATTATCTTGCTAATTTTATATTCTCACTGGAGTCTGCGTGTTTGAAAAGACCACTACATTAAAAATTGGTTTAATGCAGTGTAGACTATTTGTGGCGATATGTTTGAATATATTCTCACTTAGTAATTTTTATCTCGTAAATGTGGATCTGCATTTTGTGGTTGGTACCCGCCACTACCTAACTCTGCACATGCCTCTGCTGATATTCATGTATGAGGCTTCAAACTGTTAATAAAATAAATAAACTATCAGAGTATTTGTGTTACATAAACCTCAAATAATCAGCATTTGTAAAACTGCCGCCAAAGCTTATTTAAAATTTTATACCCTGATACAGTTTTCTTTGCCTAAGCTACCAGAAAGAGCTTTCTCCCTTTTATTTTAGTGTTGTTACAGATTACTAACTGCTATTCATGGTAAAGTGAGCACTTTTAAGGCCCTAATTACTTTTTCCTTTCAGCCATTTCTTATCCTTAAATCACCTTTTTAAATAAATATTGTGATGTAAGTAATAAACAGAGTGTATATATTCCACCACACTCAGAAGCTAAAATAAAATATGTTTATTGACTATTATTCCAAATGAGAGGGCTTTCAAAAGTGCTCACTTTACATATGTTGTGCAGCTCCAGCACTACAGAAATAAAATTTTATAACAGTTAGATGTTAAAAGTCATAATGCTATTGTTTTGCAAAATTTTTTCACTAAATATTTATTACTCATAAGTTATGTAACAGGTTAAAGATTAATATAATTGTAATTTTTATGTGTATAACAATTTTTTTAAAGTAAATTTTAACACCTAAAACAAAAAAAAGACAATGCGAACAACATTCTTATGCACCTTACAATTATACTTTTTTCTGGAACCCTTTATGAAGTCTTTCATTCTACTGATTAGTTTTAGGGCAGCAACAACCGAGATTAATTTTTATGGAAAGAGCACATCTCAGCTACACCACCGTGCGGAACAAACCTTTTTAGGAAGTCTGAAAAAAGGACGCGGTGGGAAAAGCCATTTTGCCGGATGCGTATGGTCTCTAGCACACCGGTGTATCTCAGCTGCCTCACAACCTTGGGAGAGTCGAACAGCAGCGGTTGGCGAGAGTCGCTGGGTTTGATGCAGCGCACAAACTGAGGTGTTCCGTTCACCATCTTCTGGAGTAAGTCCATCAGCGAGTAACGGAAGTAGGTGGCAACAGTCTGCTGCGCCCTCGACTGTGATGCCAAGCCACGGCTGCTGTATTTATCCTGTGGATTTCATATAGAAATGTCAATAAAAAACAACAGCCACATCCATAGCAGTGACAAAAACAACAGCAAGTAGTAGGACTCCAGCTATCTTTCTCTCAAAAATAACACAAACACCCATACTAAAACCAGTTGTACTTTATCAATACAGTACAATCAAGCCACTTAGCAAAGAAATCTGCCAACCAGTGGCCATGAATGATGAAATCTACCATCTCAGTGGCCTTGAACACTGAGGTTTCAGAAAATCAGCAGCAATTTTATGGGCTGTATGTGAAAATTTTGCAAGCAGTCAAATGCCATTGTGTCCAATCTGTAACTTCCAAAGAGGCACAAATGTTAAAAATGTTGGATATTGAGATTTTAAATAAAATTATTTAAATAAAATAATTTCTTTTGAAAACATTATTAAATCACATCCTTTTTCTTATCAAACAACGAGAAACAAAAGTTATTATGTCCAAACAGACATTTTCCATAGAGATTATCTCTTTTTATAATTACAATGTTAATTCCCAACACTCTCTCTTAATTATAAAACATGATCAAGTTTTTTTTTAATTTGCTCATACCTAAGTTTCTTTAACAATAGTGATGTTTTTTTAAAACGCAGTCCTTTTGTTAAAACATCAGCAACCATTTCTTCAGTGGGTAGATATTTCAGAACAATTTTCTTTTGACCAATGTAGCGTTAATGTTTACTTTTCATTTATGTATCCTTTCGCCATCATCTGGTATGTCAAGTAGCGGCTATACATTTTATTAACAGACTGTCAGCTAATCCACTTGCCATTGTAATGCTAAACTAATTTTAAGGTATTTATAGACTGACATCTGTCTAAAAAATTTGTAGGTTATAAAGTAAAAATAGAAAACCTTGCAAAAAACTAAATATTTGTTAACTCTTTTTTAATTTATTACAGACAAAAAATTTGGGTTAACATTTGCGAGACAGTAATTATAGTACTTATCACACATTGGATGTTACAGCTAATATGTTAAGACTGGAAATAAAAGTAATTTGGGGAACTTGTTTGACAAGGCACTTTCATTTGCCAACAAACAACTCACCAACGACTTTTGCAAAGCAGTTATTCTGCTATTACTGATACTAAACGGCTCAAGTTAAAAATATGTGGCGTGGAATAATGTAATAATTGCTTAAAACCTCCCCTGGCATGTCCCACTTTCTTTGTTTTATTAGTACAGTATAGCAACAACACGAAAACAAGGAAATGGGTTTGCAGGAAGAGAAGAACATGGCGTGTAATGGACATAGGCTTAACGATTACCGGCCCAATATAAATTACTAGTAATCAAAGTTGCTGTACATGGAAATACATATGTTACATTTTAAAATTATACAGAGCTCGCGGAAAATTAAACCAATGGTATCCGTTAGTAAATTTGTTATTNACATATGTTACATTTTAAAATTATACAGAGCTCGCGGAAAATTAAACCAATGGTATCCGTTAGTAAATTTGTTATTTTACACAAAAAAGCTACTTTTTATGGCTGGTAGTGTTTCAGGAGCGAGCTAACAGATGGTGCGGCACGGCGTATTGTGAGCAGAATGTGTTCATCAACAGGTAGCAGCACGTTCGCCTCTTGATCTTGTCTTTTGAATTCTCCTATTACTGCGATATTTCTGTAGGCTTTTGGAATTAATATCGAGCATGTGTGGTTGGTATGGTGAGTGTGGATACAATGTAAAAATGTTTGAAGTTGTGTTTCATTTGAATATGAACCATTTTAATGTGCATTTCATTTTGAACACCTATACATTATTACTTTAGCATGAAGTTTGGTTTGTAACGTTAACAACAGCTGTTTTGTGATCATGTAAAATAAAATGTATTAGTTAATCTAGGATCTTTTTCTTATCCGTGCATTTTCTCCTTCCCTGATGTACGTCGGCAGTGCAGTCAGAATAGCAGACATAATATTAATTTTCATTGGTTCATGCATCAGCTGATACAGGATTTTGTAAATGGTATGTTGTTTGTTTCGTATATGTAAATTTGCCATATGTCCAGATCTTGCCAAGTTATATGAGACAGAGAGTATTCTGCTTCTACATTAATTAATGCTACACTCTGCTTTCGAGATTCCCAAGATACTGCTCCTCCAGTCAAGGTAAATACATATCCAGTACATGATCTTCAGTCATTTGCTTCTCCTGACCAATCTGCATTGATGAATCCAGTAAGGTCCATTTAATTCTTCCTATACACAAGACAGTAGTCTTTAGTCCCTTTTAGATATCGAATAATCCTCTTAGCTGCTTTCCACTGAGCTTCTCCATATTTATTTTGTTATACTGACTTAACTTACTTACAGCATGACAAATATCTGGACATGTTAAAACTTCTGAGTACATCAATAAGCCAATAAGATTTTTATAGGGTTTTCCACTAATCTCTACTACGTGTTAATTTGTGGTTAGNCTGAGTACATCAATAAGCCAATAAGATTTTTATAGGGTTTTCCACTAATCTCTACTACGTGTTAATTTGTGGTTAGCGTCCAAAGGTGTCAAAACAGGTTTACAGTCTTGCATGTTGAATTTCTTGATTAATTCATCAACGTATTCTTCTTGCTAACGGTATATTTCATGTTTCCTTTTTCTTCTCACTATTATTTCCCAACATCTGCCAGCATCTCCTAGATATTTCACTTTNTCCCAACATCTGCCAGCATCTCCTAGATATTTCACTTTATATTGTTCATTCAATGCTTCTTTTAGTTTTTGCATTTCTTCATCATTATCAAAAAATATAAAAAAATCATCAACGTAGATTTCAATAATTATGATTTTTCCATTTCCTTTCTTATAATAAACACAATCATCACTTGCCTTTTTCTGCTGCTATGGNCTGAGTACATCAATAAGCCAATAAGATTTTTATAGGGTTTTCCACTAATCTCTACTACGTGTTAATTTGTGGTTAGTGTCCAAAGGTGTCAAAACAGGTTTACAGTCTTGCATGTTGAATTTCTTGACTAATTCATCAACGTATTCTTCTTGCTCACGGTATATTTCATGTTTCCTTTTTCTTCTCACTATTATTTCCCAACATCTGCCAGCATCTCCTAGATATTTCACTTTTAGTTTTTGCATTTCTTCATCATCTTCAAAAAATATAAAAAAATCATCAACATAGAATTCAATAATTATGATTTTTCCATTTCCTTTCTTATAATAAACACAATCATCACTTGCCTTTTTCTGCTGCTATGGCAAATAAATGTCTCCACAGTACATATTTTGTTACTTTGATCCTGGGTAACCACTTTTCCTATCATTAAGAACTAACTGCCCAAAATAACTGAAAGTAAAGTACTATACTAATGGTTTGAAAATTTTTTCGTTTATTCAAGGAGGTTCTTTGGGACACCATTATCTTAGCCCTTCAGGCTACTTTCTTTTTCAATACCCTTCTAACACTTTTGATGAGCTCAGATTATCACCCTTTGTTCTGTTCTGAATCTTTTACCATGTTTTGTGTAAACTGTTGTAACAGTAGATACAATACATACTCCTTGTAAAACCCACAATATTGACTGTTTTCATCTCTAAAGCTACAGAATGGCATGTTTTTGTTGGAAATAAACATTACAATTATATAAAGAGATGTAAGTTCTATGAAAAATGTCTGTTTAGACTTGTAACTGTTGTTTCTCGTTATTTTATATGAACAAGGATATGATTAAATAAGGTTGTTAAAAAGGAGTATTTTATTTAAATAATTATATTTGAAATCTCAATATTCAAAAAGTTATGGGCCCAGAACGCTAAAATTATTGATCATACATGTGTTTTCAGAGTTCAGTTTACCACTGTGAAATCATTTATCAGGAAGGTAAGTGCCCAGCCATATCACTACAGTGAAATCTCATTGTTGAGTTGCCATTTATGTCAATTTCCCATATCAGTCGATTTTTTTGGATGGTCCCAACGAATATCCTATATAAACAATGTTAAAAACCCCGCATTCTACAACCCCTAAATCATTAATTTACCCGCATCCATCAATCAGATATTCCATCCAAAAACCAAAATATGTTCAAAACGATTGTTTATCTGTGAAATAACTATCTTAAAACTGGNAGATATTCCATCCAAAAACCAAAATATGTTCAAAACGATTGTTTATCTGTGAAATAACTATCTTAAAACTGGTACAGTAAACTCTCCCTAATCCGGCGTTCTCTAATCCGTCGCTCTCTCTTATCCGGCGGTCCCCGGGANGTTTTCAGAGTTCAGTTTACCACTGTGAAATCATTTATCAGGAAGGTAAGTGCCCAGCCATATCACTACAGTGAAACCTCATTGTTGAGTTGCCATTTATGTCGATTTCCCATATCAGTCGATTTTTTTGGATGGTCCCAACGAATATCCTATATAAACAATGTTAAAAACCCCGCATTCTACAACCCCTAAATCATTAATTTACCCGCATCCATCGNATAAGTGACCTCTTATAACTGAATTCTCTAATCCGGCGTTTTCTCTAATCCGACGGTACCCCGGTCCCGACAACGCCGGATTAGGGAGAGTCTACTGTACATACTACCAAAATTCAGTAGTGCCAAGAGCAGGTAAACAGACATGCCCTAACTTCAAATGCTAGTGTACAGTACTAGTTATCGTGAAACGTTGCAATTGTTAACAACTACATAATTTATTTTTAATAATTCAATCACTATTTTTTTTAAATTACTCACGTCAAAAAACAGGTAAAACATAATAATTGCAGGTACTTCTTTCAAGTCAGCACAGAAAAGTCCCGCAAATAAAACACGTACGTAAATTAGGTGTTGTACGGACCAGAACCAAACATTGATAATGGACAGAACGGATTTGATATTTACTCTGGTTCCACAAAGGAAACGTAATAATTTTTAGTTCAGTACTGTAAATAACAATGTAAATTACAAGCATTTAAGAGGAACAGTATGTTTTCACGGATTAATTCAGTGTTTTTTTTTTTTTGGTGGTAATGTGGCCAACAGTGTAGCCCACGGCCAAAAACAAAAACAGGAGACAGACAAATAGAGGATAATGAAGGAGAAATACTAGACAGGATCAAAAATACTACTCTTCACGGTAGAGGCCCATCAACCATGGAGGGAAAGAAAGGCCATGGAACAGTGGATAGCAAGGAAAGAGTGGGCCGATCACCGAGGACATCTAACAGGACACCGAGGATCATGAAAAAGTACCAAAGGGTAAGAGAGAGGAAAAATCACATGAAGCCTACGAAGAGCAGCATACAACAAACATCTATCGCTTCCAGTGGTACACCANAAAAAGTACCAAAGGGTAAGAGAGAGGAAAAATCACATGAAGCCTACGAAGAGCAGCATACAACAAACATCTATCGCCTCCAGTGGTACACCAAAACAAAAGATGAGTAAAATGTGCACTAGGGGCCCCACATACACAGGAAGGATTAGAGACTATATGAAGTTTATACAAATGAGACTGGGATGCATTATGACCTGAAAGTAGACGAAAAGAAGTAACTGCTAAATCACTGGAACTACAATGTTGATATGTTGGTCGAGAATATGCAGGAAATAATTGTGCATACACGGTATTACAAATCAAAATATAAGTTTCCAGTGTCTGTTTCCAATACCAAAAAATTTCCCTGGTTAATAAGGGATATAAAACCGAAAAATAAAGTAGGGGCTTCGAGACAGTAAAACACTCAATTTCGCAAGTTTATCCACCATCTCATTCTCTGGAATCCCGACATGCCCTGGTACCCTCATGAAAAGTAGAGGAACATTTAGTTCATCCAATAGAACACACTGTTCTCGTATGAACCATATAAGCACTTCCTTATGGGGAGTAGGATAAGACAAGGCCGTAGATATACTACGTGAATCAGATATAATCAGAGGATTTGAGACTTTGAATTCGTAAACATAACGTAAAGCCATATACACTGCAAAAGCTTTGGCATAATAAATTGTGGCGGTAGAAGGGAGTTTAAAAAGTCCAGAACNGCCATATACACTGCAAAAGCTTTGGCATAATAAATTGTGGCGGTAGAAGGGAGTTTAAAAAGTCCAGAACATTTATATGAAGCATCAAAATAAGCAGACCCAACACCTTCGACAGTTTTTGAGGCATCAGTGTATATCAAAGTACAGTTGGGATATTCAGCAACTTTAGCCTTAAATTCTTTTTGAACAACAATGGGAGAAACAGATCTAGTAGGGGAAAGAAAGATAGGACAAGGAAAAGGAAACGAAACCTCATACTGCAAACGGTGTAACAAACTAGGTGGAGGGTGAACGAAACGTGCCGTCGTTAGTAATACTTTCGGTAAGATGTAACCAAGGTTGTCAACCACCTGTACAATACCCCTTACACGAGAATTACGAGTACGAATCCAATGTTTACCTTGCAATAGTCTACAACGGTCGGACAATGACATAAGGAAAGATTCCGTACGGAAGACCATAATGGGCGTAGAAGAGAAAGCGCCAAGAATAAGTCTGAGGCAAGCGTTCTGTATAGTGTCCAATTTGTTTGCCAAAAAGAGTGTCAGCTGACTAGCAATCGGAATACTGTAATCTAAAACAAACAGAATAGTAGAGACATAAAAAGAACATAGAGCAAAAAAGCTAGAACCCCAACGATAATGGCTGAGAGCCTTTAAAATATTAATTCTTTTGCAACATTTGGTAATAGTGTATTCAACATGGGTAGTCCATCCACCACNCTGAGAGCCTTTAAAATATTAATTCTTTTGCAACATTTGGTAATAGTGTATTCAACATGGGTAGTCCATCCACCACAGGTCTCTAAAAAGATGCCCAAATACAGTACCTTTGTCACACAGAGAAGAGGATAACTTCTGATGGTTGGAGAAGGAAGTGGTGACTGAGACCGTTTACACGTAAAATACAGGGCGCGACTATTATCCACAGAAAGATTAAAACCATAATCATCCAACCAAGTGATAAAGAATTAAGGCCCGTAGTCATAGAAGTACAAGCTTTGTCATAGGAGATACATTCAACCCAAAGCACAATATCATCAGCATACTGAATAGAACAAACGTGGGGGCCCAGATGAAATATGATGTCTTGAGTATATAAGATAAATAGCAAGGGACTAAGGGTACTTACTACCTTGAACCAAACCATTGGACACCTGACGAACAAAAACTGCTCCATCAGGTACTCTAGGCATATAACAATGAATGCTAAACAAAAATGGATACATCGTACAAGGGTATGTGGTAATCCTAATTTAAACAATTTGTCATAAAAGATATTAAGATTAACATTATCAAAGACTGATTCCAAGTCTAAAAACATAGTACCCAAGACATTCCGGTGAGCATAAGCATCCAGAATACGTGAAAACAATACAGCAATAGCATCCAGGGTACTAATACCAGAACGAAAACCAAGTTGTTCTGGACGAAGTAAACAATGATATTCTAACCACCAATCAAGCCTGTGTTTTACCAATTTCTCAAAAAGTTTCGCCAAACAAGAACGCAGTGCAATCGGACGGTAAGACTCAGCTGATAGAGGAGATTTACTAGTATCAAAATCGGGACTATTTCAAAATCCCTCCACACATCAGGGATACAACCATAACAAAACACTTTATCATAGAATAGAGCTAACCAAACGAGAGTGGAACAAGGAAGGTGCTGAAGGAAATCATAAGATATGTAATCCAAACCAGGTGTGGTATTACCTGCAGTGTACAAACAATGGCTTAATTCCTCCACTGTAAATGCCCGGTAAAAAACCTGATAATCACGTGAAGCTGCATGAGAAACAACTGAAGGAAAACAGAAGGGATGGTATCAGGGGCAATGTGATCCATAAAAGCAGGGACAAGGGAGAGGGAAATATGCTGGGAACACTGTCCCTCTTTACTAGTGCGAAAGGCTTTAAATTTACCCCATAATGTACAAGAGGGAGTAGTACGAGAAAGTGAAGCACAAAAAGTATTCCAGTCAATCTTCTTACGTTCAGACCACAACCTTCGCGCCTCTTCTTGGCATTTCTTAAGATGTAGAAAATTGGCCAATGTAGCCTGGCGTTTATATTGGTGAAGTGCATTCAAACGACGGCGCGATTAACCTCGTCATATTGTCCATCCCACCAAGTGGAACCCTGTTCCTGATCACCAATACGAAAAGGGCGAAAAGGCATAGAACTTTTAGCAGATTCCAAAAGAGACATATAGAAGACATCATAAACCATGTTAATATTAAAGCTGTAATCGGAGGGAAATGTGTTGTTGCTTCCGACATTAAGGAAGAGAATTTGCATCAATCAGCCCGATTATATAGCAATCGGTATCGATGAAACGTAGGGGAAGGAGACTGACGAGTTAGTGAAGAAGTGAAGATAGTTGAAAAATGATCACTACCCCATGTATGATTATGTACTAACCATGTTAAGCAGCTGGAAAGGCTAGCAGAAACAAAAGTTAAATCAATTGCACTTGAGCGGGAATGTGGAGGCCTGAGCCATGTAGGTTGGGTACTGTTCAGTAAAGTAAAAGATGATGTATGTAAAAATTCTGTCAAATGGCGACCAGAAACATCCTCGAAAGGATTACCTCATTAACGATGGTAGCAATTGAAATCACCACCTACAATTACAGGATGTGGAAACTGGGAAAAGAAAGACGCCCAATTGTGTGCTGAACATCGAAACTTAGGATGGACATATATCGAGACGATAGTGATATTGAAGCAGCCGAGTATCGACCGAATCGCCACCGTATCAATGCCATGGAAACTGTCAGGATACGTAATATTAAAAATTTCACCAGCATGCGTATTCCTCAAATATATAGCCGTCCCTCTGTCATCCTTAGGGAAGACAAAAGACTGAAATGATCTGATATAGAGAGGGGAGGTACGTAACATCTGGGTTTCAGAGAGTAGAACAACATCTGTGTTATGAGCATCCAAATAATGAAGGAGGGGAAATCTATTAGACAGGAGAGATCTAGCGTTCCACTGTAGGGCGCAAGGCGTGAAGGAAACATGGGTAGCAAGATAGTGGTAAACAATAGCAGACACACTCACCGCAAAAAGACACATCCCCTTATAGGAGAGTTTGAAGAAATGATTGAACAATACTCTCCCGGTCAAAATTATAAGTCGAATCTGTTTTTGCTACGGTGATCATACACTCAATTGTNATGATTGAACAATACTCTCCCGGTCAAAATTATAAGTCGAATCTGTTTTTGCTACGGTGATCATACACTCAATTGTGTCTATCAAAGAATTCAATTTGTCGTTATCAAGTCGAGGGACTTCATGTACCTCAGCGGGCGGAACCTCTTCAGGTAGTGGAGCACTAACAGTAAAAGGAATATTGTCGACAGCATCAGGTTNATGATTGAACAATACTCTCCCGGTCAAAATTATAAGTCGAATCTGTTTTTGCTACGGTGATCATACACTCAATTGTATCTATCAAAGAATTCAATTTGTCGTTATCAAGTCGAGGGACTTCACGTACCTCAGCGGGCGGAACCTCTTCAGGTAGTGGAGCACTAACAGTAAAAGGAATATTGTCGACAGCATCAGGTTTGAATTGAGCATAATAATCTCTAATATTAAATGAAGGCGTAACAATGTTGGAAGTCACCGGAGGTAGAGCCTTATAACAAACAGTATATCCATCGGACCTCACTGTGGTCATTCGGGAGGGTCGCGTGGAGCTTTATGTTGCCAATAAATACGAAGTCGGGAAGGCTGGAGGCACTGACATGGGAGGGAGAACTGATGGAGTGGGCAGAGGCAGATATTAAGCCAATGAGATGGGTGGGGACATAATTGGTTGTGATGATGGTTGTTGTTGCACCGGATGGACCCTGAAATACGACTGGACTTTGGCTTTAGCATCAGCATAAGGCAAGTTGTAGTATGCCATGACACGTTTTACCTCTCGTTCCATTTCCCAAACAGGGCATTTAGCCTTGTCATACGCCATGTGTTGACCAGAGCAATTCATACATACAGGGGTATTTGCAGTAGTACATTCTGATATAACATGAAGTTGAGAGCAGGCAGGGCAACGAACATTCTTTGCACGGTGGTGTTTCTGGGTATGCCCGAAGCGAAAACACCGGAAGCACTGCAGCACAGATTGTACCCGAGGAGTAACTTTAAAGATCTCTTTATATATGATAATTTCAGTATGTAAGTGTTGCCCTTCAAAGGTAAGGCTCACCAGTCGGATAGGTAACCACATGTTTGGATAACCTCTCAATAGATAAAATCTTATAATCACATTCTAAACTTTTGCGAATGTCATCTGTCGACATATCGAGAGGAATGCCATATATCAAACCTTGGCATTGTACAAGACTAGTAGAGATNTGGTGGTTGTTGTTGCACCGGATGGACCCTGAAATACGACTGGACTTTGGCTTTAGCATCAGCATAAGGCAAGTTGCCAAGTATGCCATGACACGTTTTACCTCTCGTTCCATTTCCCAAACAGGGCATTTAGCCTTGTCATACGCCATGTGTTGACCAGAGCAATTCATACATACAGGGGTATTTGCAGTAGTACATTCTGATATAACATAAGTTGAGAGCAGGTAGGGCAACGAACATTCTTTGCGTGGCAGTGTTTCTGGGTATGCCCGAAGCGAAAACACCGGAAGCACTGCAGCACAGATTGTACCCGAGGAGTAACTTTAAAGATCTCTTTATATATTATAATTTCAGTATGTAAGTGTTGCCCTTCAAAGGTAAGGCTCACCAGTCGGATAGGTAACCACATGTTTGGATAACCTCTCAATAGATAAAATCTTATAATCACATTCTAAACTTTCGCGAATGTCATCTGTCGACATATCGAGAGGAATGCCATATATCAAACCTTGGCATTGTACAAGACTAGTAGAGATAGTTACAGACACATTCAATTTAGTTGGTAGTTCTGAAGACATAAACTGATTGGCTGCAATACCAGAAGTGAATGTAATTTTCAATTTCGCTGGGCCTGCTCGTTGGATATGTAAAATATCTCGGTTGGGATGAAGTTTGCGACCTAAAGAAACGGGGTGTAGATTACAAATATTCATATCTTGTGACTCAACAAAAANCAACCTAAAGAAACGGGGTGTAGATTGCAAATATTCATATCTTGTGACTCAACAAAAACAACAAAAGGCACTGGGCTATCCCGAGGATAGAATAATTGGGGAGNCGACCTAAAGAAACGGGGTGTAGATTACAAATATTCATATCTTGTGACTCAACAAAAACAACAAAAGGCACTGGGCTATCCCGAGGATAGAATAATTGGGGAGGTCTAACCTGTCTCGCAGTATTTAGAGGCTCCATCGAAGAGCCATCAATCCCTACACGATTACTCTTTGCTTGACGACTATCATTATGGGCTTGCCCAACTGATAATTTTCTCTTATTTGCAGTTTGTTCATCTACATCCATTGCTTACCTGCAATCAATATTTATAGATCACAAAAACTAATTTGACCACATTACCACCACCTAATTCCTGCATACCACCCACAGCAATCCACAAGTCACTCATCACTTCACGACTACTCACAAACGACTGTAATTCTGTTAAGATAAAATTATGCTAGTAACTTTTTTTAAGAGTAATGCAGTGATATTAACTGTCACACAAGATGGCGAGTGTTGTCAACTTAGCAGACTTTCAGTTTAATTTGGCGAAATTTAAAAACATTTAGCAGGCAACAGAATTTTTAGTGGAGTAAAATATAATTTCAAATAATCAAATTTTTACAAGTCAAACAAAAAATTGTTAAATTTGCCTCCAAAGTAGAGTAAAAAATTACAAAATACAGCATTGTTATGATGAAACTATGTACTTTATTACTGTACTTTAAATTCAACAATTTTTAGCACGTTTCTATTTTAAATCATTGTTTTTGATAAATTTTGTTTGATTTTTGCCATTTTTTACATTTGGCAGAAATTTAGTGAATTTTATGTAAACATTCGACGGATTTTCAAAATTAAGTGCATTTCAATATTTTATAATACAATACTTATATTGAATGATTGAGATATGTTTTTTCATCCAGTATTTAAGATATGTCCACTGTTTATTACAGGCAATCAACTCAGTATACCCAAGGATGAAAATAGTTTTTTTTTGAGGATAGGTTTTACTTTTTGAGGAGGAGAGTGGTCCACATGTTGAGTTTTCCACATGCTGAGTTTTTTCAGTAGGGTCCATGAAAAACGAATAAAACATGTTTCACTGTATTGTGTTTCGTGACATTAAAAATATTAATGGCAGTATCCAGACTCCGCAGAAGAGAATACAAGAATGGGGAGAAGGAGGTACTGCAGAACAAGAAGAAGGCAGTGCGTGCAGTCCAGGAGCAAGAAAATAGTGCAGAGCAAGGAGAAGAGGAGGAAGAAGGGTGGAAAGGGTGGCCAGAAGCAGAGACACAAGGGTGCAAACTGGANATGCAGAGCAAGGAGAAGAGGAGGAAGAAGGGTGGAAAGGGTGGCCAGAAGCAGAGACACAAGGGTGCAAACTGGAGAAGACACCAGTGAGGACTAGGTGTGGTAGGGAAGTAAAAATGGAGAAAAGACTAAATTTGTAAAAGAAAGGGACTGTATTGTTATCTTTCATTAAGTAATAAATGTTACTACTTTATGCCCTCTTGGTTCACATTGGCTTGCCAACCTTCTCACCTGTAAGTTTCTCCAATCACTATACATTACATTTGGACTCTGCCCTGATTATATGGGCAGGTCAAGAATGCATTTCACACAGCCTGCATATAAAGTCAGTCTACATTATTCTAAACAAAAAAAAACCATGCAAGGATCAAGTACTTTTTACAGTGGACTCTGCAAAAATGGATGAACCAATAAACCGTATCCAAAGTTAATTTTCAATGATCCTGGCAAAACTCATAAATAATGATAAAACTACCTGCTTGAGTCGTTTATACAATTTATTGGATGTTGCAACAACTGAAGTATGTTTTGGTACTGTCACCTAAGATTTCCCGCAATGACTATTTCTAAGCTGGTTGTTTATGCAAACACCTCGTAACTGGGTGTGAAAAACGTCACGCGTACCACCGTTTTACCACTGCTTTATAGCGTGTGGTATTCTCTTCCCACGTTGTATGTGGGCACAGAGCGAGTCTGACTTACTACCTCCCCTTACACGCCTGACGAGAGGGGAAACGGTTACCTAGCAACCAGCATGGCAACCTTGCGTCCTCTCTCCCCCCTCCTCTTTCTGTCTCTCCAGACATGCACCTTTCTTCCTCCCCTTACATGCCACCCAGAGAAGAAACTATTGTCTAGCAAAGAAAGTGCGTCCTCTCTCTCGGTTGCATATGTTTGCCTTCAATCGACATGCCTGGCTACACAGCAAATATGGTGCCCNCATGCCTGGCTACACAGCAAATATGGTGCCCCTGGCGATCATAGAAATTTCAAGATGAACCGTTGTTCAAAATAGTTGCACCTATCATCACTAGTATTTCAAAGCAAATGGTTTTGCCTGAACATTTTATGTAATACATTTTAATAGAAATTATTATTTGCAAAGATGTTTTATTTTGTGATTAAAAGTTGTTTGTTCCTGTAAAATTGGTGTTTAATTGCATTTAGCGTAAAATAAACACAATTTTAAAATGAAAAATTAATTTGACTCAATGGATAGCATCTTTGCGAATAAAATTATATGCCCCGAAGCATATACTTGACCTCCCCTTATTGCAAAAAATTGTTTCACCAAGCGTGAAGTTCATTTTCAGTAACTTCCTGGGGGGAAATCGGAGGATTGATATTAATTTATTTCAATAGACACGCATCTTTCGAAAAAACTGATATCCTGTAAGGGCCTATTCGACACCTTTAGTCGTCTAATAATGGGTAATCACAGAGCCCAAATGCAGCATAACTTGCGACAGGTATGTGTACTGTAAAATCAGAGAACATGTTTTTGAATGATTAATTATTAAAAGACTGTGAAGAAATAAATTGTAATAGCCTTATATATTCATTTCTGTCTCAAAAATACAAGTTTTTTTGCAGTGAAATATAATNGAAGAAATAAATTGTAATAGCCTTATATATTCATTTCTGTCTCAAAAATACAAGTTTTTTTGCAGTGAAATATAATTAATTACTTTAAACGACAGACAGTTGCCACATGCGCAAAGTGTCGCCAACATGTGCCGCTTCCCCTTCTCTGCCTGCCGTCGTGAACATACTGCCCGATCGATAATCTCTCCACATGCTCTCAGCTGATCGAGTGCATGTGGGACATTCAAAATTTGTCTTGCATTTGGGTCATGTCATTTTCATTTTCAGAGGGTTTGAAAGTTTTAGGTCGATTTGCATTTGGTGTCAGATTACAATCAATTATATACAGTATTATGAGATGTTGTATTCTTTAATCAAACGAGTTGAGGTGAAATGTTTTTGAATGTATTATTTACAGTAATACTAATACAGTAATACTTTTTTTGGATATTCCCATTTTTATAGTGTTTATTAGATAATGTGCAGCTCTCATTATAATCAAAATGAAGTATAATGAGGTCAGAAATTGTACTTTATTGATGTAAATGTCAGAACCCTCATGTAATGAAATCCTGCATGTANGAAGTATAATGAGGTCAGAAATTGTACTTTATTGATGTAAATGTCAGAACCCTCATGTAATGAAATCCTGCATGTATGGAAATTTTTTGACAATACCCAGAAAAATGGTAGATAGGGAGTCAACTGTAGTTTGTACAATGTTCATAATGCTACAGTTATTATTTTTAATCTTCATAATATGCAGTAACTGCTTTTTATTCTTCATATATATAGACACACGCACGCACCCAAGCACGCACGCGACACACAAACACACCCACGCACACACATGCACACACACGCGCGCGACACACGCATGCACACACACACACAAACACACACCTCTCTCTCTTTGCAGAGGTCATATAACCAAAACAACAAAATCTAACTTTACTGAGTTAAAAATAAAAGTGTGAAATTATGCTTTTCTCCCGTAAGCACACCAATGTGAGATGGAGGTGAAGTACCTTGGAGCCGAGGTTGGGGGTGATGCGAGGGGATTCGGGCACGACGGAGTACAAGTTGCCAGTCTTGGTGAGCGGACACTGGAAGAGGTAGCGCACCATGTCGTGCTGTGACTGCCGCAGCAGCTGGATCACCTCCGGCGGCAAGAAGTTGCGGTTCTTCTCCAGGAACCCCTCCGCCTGGTAGACCACCCTCCCGGCGTAGTGGTGCACTGCGAAGCACAGCGCGTTCGACTTGGGCCGGATGTAGAACTTGCTCTTCACATTGTTGTGGAACTTGTCTGTAAGCACAAAACAAATTGCTGCAGAAATTTTTAGTCAATTTTAAGGAATGATGTTACGTATTGACATTGCGGTTCTTACAAATATTATAAACATTTTTTCCATGAGTGTTTAACATGGCTAACTAGTGAGCTTGTCAACAACAATATATGTTTAAGTTACTAAAACCCAAATATTTTGACGTATATGACTATGATGCGAGCAAGACCTTGAGTTGACGTAGACCATTCACGAGGTAGGGGTGAGGATCCATAACGAATGACAGCAATTTAGGATGGAGGTGAAAATTTCCAGGCAATATCTCACAATTCCAATGTGCTAGTGCCCTGATTTTAGTGCCAAACAACTGATTGACTTGGAAAATTTCAATTAAAATGAATTTAAAATAGGCAATTTTGTAATGTCACACATAATTTCTGTGTGGGACAGAGTCAGACCTGTCATTCCCTGCCAGCTTGAAAATAAGAAAGTTCAACTGTTTATGAAGGAATACCATGAGAGAACTTCCACACCACAGTAGTGTACACCCCTCTCCTAAAATAAAAAATCCTCATCTGAAATATGTTGTGCTGACTGGGGCCTGGGATGTTGAATTGTGCATACTAGTACCATAAACTGGGGTGACTTGGGACACTTTAGGACGATTTCTTATTTTCATATGTGTCGACCCTGAATAAAAAATAATGTAATTTCTTGCAAACAGTTTTATTAGAAATTTACAATTTGTAAAATCTATTACCCGGGACTGCCACATGCGGAAAATAAAATTCCATTGAAATGTTCCAAGTCACACCCAAATGTTCCCAAATCACCCACGTTTATGGTAATCACTGAGCTTAAATAAGCCCCCTACAAAACATAATTCACACAAAAAGTGTACTTGGCTATATTTGTGTACACTGCCTTTGGAATGCAAAAACATAAACGTAGTAATATTCATTATGTCTGGGCGTGTAATTTGCTGTTTACATTGTCAAATTACCTTAAAATGTTTTCTTGTAATTACTTGAAATTTTTTATGCCTGCATGAATTTTCTTAGGCTAGGCTATATGAATTTGTTAAATAAAAGAAAGCNTAATTACTTGAAATTTTTTATGCCTGCATGAATTTTCTTAGGCTAGGCTATATGAATTTGTTAAATAAAAGAAAGCATAAAAGTGAATGTTGTTGTCATAATATACCCTGGCTTTCTGAATACAAATTACAAAATTATTTTATCAGTTTGCTTAATTTGGCAACATACATAATTCTTCACANGCTTAAAAGTGAATGTTGTTGTCATAATATACCCTGGCTTTCTAAATACAAATTACAAAATTATTTTATCAGTTTGCTTAATTTGGCAACATACATAATTCTTCACATGAATCTACATCATACAGGCTCTAAGAGTTCTAAATCCAACAATACTCATCATGCATACTTACACATTAAGTTCTGATGGTAAGTTTGTTCTTATGTAAACTGGTTCTCTGAGTACTTGATTAACAACTCCAGATCTTGTCAAATCTGAATTCCTTCCAGTTCTAAGCTAAATAATTGCATTATTTCATGATTTATCTTCTGGATGAAAACCTAACACTAATCAGAAACTATCCTAGGTGGTGAGCACCATACCATATTTTCAAGTCTATTTCCTAGCTACAATATGTACCCTATTTGTTTCCTGCTGTAGACTAAATTCAAGACTGTTGTGCAAAGTAAGCACAAATATTAATTACTTTCAAGGCTCTGTCTCAAATGCAATGTTGAATTACTGATTTATAGCTTATTTCAGTTGTTCAGGGACACTTATTTTGAAATGACAACTATATCTGACAATATACATTACGCTCTATTGTACTCTCTATGCATGTATTAGCGGGTATCCCCAGCGGGTAAATATCTCTGTTTTGACCTTCCTTACTATGTTCAGGGTTTCCTGGCTGGGTAGCGAAAAGGGTTCTACCCAGCGGGAGAACTGGTCTGTCACCAGTACCTGTTACCCCTCATGCTCCTGGAATAAGGCCCCATTAGGTCGGCTGCTAAGTGAGTCCAGGCAGTGTGGGGTCGACGGGGTTTCCTCTCGTTGACTGGGGTACTCTGTAAGCCTTGCAGCGACAATACACCTCGCAGCTGTTTACGTATTGCAGCATGTCGCGACTCATTCTGTCCCATATACAGTGGAACCGCGTTATTGCGAGCATGGCCTATAGCGTCATGTTCGCTATTGCGATAGTTTTTAAATGCACCGTCATTTTCCCTATCATTTGAAAGGTACTTAATTTCGTTTATAATGCAAATCTGTTAATAAAGCCTTTCACTATAGCAATACAAACATTTGTAAACTCGTATTTTTCAAATGTTTAAACACGTTGTATCGCAAGTGACATTCACCCACTTGCCACGCGCGAGCCAACCTTTGTTAGTCTGTGTCACATGGCGCGTGCGGGTGTTGTGAGGAATAATGAAGATGGTATGATAGTAGAGGGGAGAGGTACGAATGGGAGTAGAGCTAGTCAAGACCATGAAAAGGGGGGTGTGCTGGATATATTATAGATGGAGGCAGAGGCGAATGGTAGGTACTAGTGAATGTAGTAAGGAGGGGGGGGAGATGCTAGCAGCCTACCGCTCCTTTTATGTTGTGGGGGTAGGAAGACTGCCACTTGCAAGGTCATCACATTGTCACATCCAGGCGTGTAAGGAGACAAGCATGATTACGTCTAACAGTTGCTAGTTAATGCTACATTGTTTATGATACCGTATTTACTCGTGTATAGTGCGCCCTTTTTTCCCCAAAATAAAGGGAAAAAATTCTGGGGTGCACGCTGTACACGAAAAAAAAATTAAGGTGTGGAGTCGTAAACTGTTTGGTGATGTTTTGAGGGAAGTGTAGCAGAACAGTCTGTTATCTCATCTCTCACGCTTACATCATCACTCTTCTCCCTTCTCGCTCTCTTTAGGCATCAGTCCTTACCCCCCCCCCATACATCGTTGTAAACAACACTGCTAACCAATCGATACATTCCTCGCAGCCTTCTTTGTTTCCGTGTAAGGCAGTCAAGAGCCAACAAGTCAGGGTGGTGGGGGGGAAAGAGAAGGGAAGAAGCAACTTTTTTTTTAGAGGTGTTGTCACATTCCAGCATGGCTAAAAAACCAGCGCGTCACTGCATAAAAGCAAAAAAAAAAAAAAAAAGGGAAGCAGGCCGCTCAGTCACTGCATAAAAGAAGCAAAAAGAAAAAAAGAAGCCCACAGCTCACCTCAGTTGTTGACGTTCTTTTAACGACCGTAGGTTACCGTTATCTTACAGCATGCCACAATGTCTTTTAGCGCCGCGAATTACTTAACCCAGCATTGGTTGCGCTGTGAGCATTTCCCTCACACTTCCTGAAAAAAGTGTGTGTTGGACTTAATTTTTTTTATTTCCCTCTGATATTTTTCTATTTGTTCTTTATGTATAAATACGATTTAATAAATGATTATTTGAAAATAATATTCTCATGTCACGAACATAAAAATTATTTTGTACACAAAAGCGGGAGTGTGAGGGAAATGCTCACGGCGCGACCACTCGCATCACTGGCGCCGGCCAGCCGTCCGACAGGACAAGGCAAGTAGGGGCCTGCCTCCCTTCGCCTAGTTGTCTCCCAGATTTTTCAGTATTCTTTCACCCTTCGTTGTGATTGTTTGAGTTAAGTGTGAGTTAGTTTTTTTTGCTGAAGAATGAGTCGTGCAGCAAAAATTTTACAACTTTTGAAGAATTTACCTGAAGAAAGGAATGACTGTAAGTAAATTTTTTTCTTTTAGGGTTCGTAGGTAAAGTTTGAATAAAGTGGGATTTTTTGGTTTTAGATCATTATTCATGGCTACTTGAGATTGGACAAAGCAGTACTGGAGGTCAAATTTCCAATTCTCCAATTGAAGAAAATGAAGTAATTCCACATCATGACCTTGAAAACGAATCTGATAGACCTAGTGAACATGAGGATCATCAGTCTCAATCAGAAAATGTTAGGCGAAAATGAATCCCATCAAAAACGGCGGAGAGAAGATTCAACAGAAGGAATTTGTAGTGTCTGCCCAAGAAGGAAAAATAAAAAAACAAAAAACAATTGTAGAATCTGCAAAATACCTATTTGTAATGAACATTGTGAATTTACTTGCTCTAATTGCATTTGAAATGTTAGCAAATTAGAATCAGAAAAAGTAATAAATAATTTTTAACAATATTCATATTTCTATTTTTATTTGATTATGAATGTGACAGTATTATTTTTATAATACTAACATAAGAGAATCTATACCATTTCTTGTAATTAACGATTTAATTTGCATTTTTGTTATTACCTTTTAAGGCTCATGTACAAACAAAAGAGTAATCCCTACTGCAAATAATGCAGATTATAACTAATAGAAATGACTAAAACTGAGATGTGAGGGAAATGCTCACACGCGACCAACGCCGGGTTAATTAAAGTATTTTCCAAACATATCACAACCACCACACATTAATGTAAAAAAATAATCTGTTACATATTTACTAAAATAAAAAAAAATTTAATACAAGTTTATTTGTATACCTTAAAATTTATCTTCACACTTTGTTATTGTTCAATTCTTCCATAAGTGAAATAAAACATTTTATGAATTTTACGTGCATTGGTTTAAATGAAGTTGCAAGCATAAGGCAAGTATTCAAAATAGAACAGAATACTGGAACCAATATTTAAATTGTAGAATCGGTACTGGAACCGGAATCAATATTTTTTGTTATTCGACCCATCCGTAGAAAATACTTTAATTAAATAACTTACGGCGCTAAAGGCCAAAATGTTGTGGCGTGCTGTAAGATAACAGTACCCTACGATCGTTAAAAGAAGAACGTCAACAACTACGGTGGGCAGCCAGTTTCCTTTTCTTTTTGCTTCTTTTACGCAGTGACGTATCTACAAGGTAAAATACAATTTAAAAAAATTATGGGGCATGGTAAATTTTGTTATAACGATAACTCGCTATTGCGATAATTTATTTTGCCATTGTCGACTATCGTTATAACGCAATTCCAGTGTATATTGCTCACTGATATATCTGAGGGTTTCTTTGATACCGTCATGACCGGCCTGTTGGTGGTCGTGGTGGTGTCAGCAAAGGTTGGCCCTTAAGTCACTNGGAAAATACAATTTAAAAAAATTATGGGGCATGGTAAATTTTGTTATAACGATAACTCGCTATTGCGATAATTTATTTTGCCATTGTCGACTATCGTTATAACGCGGTTCCAGTGTATATTGCTCACTGATATATCTGAGGGTTTCTTTGATACCGAAATGACCGGCCTGTTGGTGGTCGTGGTGGTGTCAGCAAAGGTTGGCCCTTAAGTCACTTGGCATCCAGACCTTCCACTGGGCACCGGGTTGTCCACTTCGAGACCAGACGACATCATCTCTTAACTCAAACCTCTGGGGTATGTCCTTGAGGATGCGCTGGGTGTCTGGGTCTTTCTGCTGGTAGTAGCTAATCTGGTAGCAACTATACTGTAGCTGAAGGAGTCGGATGTGTTCTTCAGGGCTTCTGAGTGAGGCCAGAGGAGGGTTCATCCTCTTCCATTCCTCGTCCTCCTTGGCGTCCCCTCCGAGGTTCGGTTGGCGGGATAATGCATCAGACTAGTCATTTGTTTTACCTGGGCAATTCTGCACTTCGAAGTCAAACTCTGTGAGAAACATCTCCCATCGTCCTAACTTGGCTTTGGCGTTCTTCGACTCGCGTACCCATTGGAGGGCTTTACTGTCAGTCGGAGCATAAAATGTCCTTTCAAGTGGTACCTCTATTTTCTCACCGCCCAGATCACGAGGCATTCTTGCTTGTTTATATGGTACTTCTGCATGGTGGAATTTAGGCGGGTACTGGCGTAGGCGATGACCCGAGGCTGCCCGGTGGAATCCTCTTGGTATAGTATGGTGCCTAGCCCATTCTGACAGGCGTCTGTCTGTAATATAAGGGGGCTGTCTCCATGCGGCCTGTGGAGTTGCTCAATATTTTGAAAGCTTCGCTTCAGGTTTTGAAATATGGTACGGTGTTCCTCTCCTCACTGTCAACGGGTTTCCTTCTCGAGGAGGGGGTTCAATGGCACCATTTGTCAGGCGATGTGGGGTATGAAATCCTGTAGCCAGTTGTACAGACCCAGAAAACGGCGCAGTTGCTTCTTGTTATTCGGTTCTTCTGCTTCTTCTATGGCCTGTATTGAGGCAGCTTGGGAGTAGTTCCCGCTGGGGTGACTACATGACCTAGGTAGTTAATAGCTGTTTTTCCAAAGTGGCTTTTGGAGAGTTTACAGGTGAGTCCGTGCAAATCAAGTCTCTCTAGCACCCTCTGGAGGTGCCCACAATACTCTTCCCAGGACTTAAAATACACAATAATATCATCCAGATATGCGAAGCAGAATTGGCCGCTATAGCCTGTCAGGGTTTGTAGGGTTTCCCCCTCTGGAGTGGTGAAGGCTATGTACTTCCTACTGTTGGGATATACCGAAATTTGCCAGTACCCCGACTGCATGTCTAGGGTACTGAATATCTAGGCTACTCCTATATCCTGGAGCGTGTGGGTTCAATTAATGGCCAAAGGTGCTGCAATGGGATACGTTACATCATTTAGGTCCTTATAATTGAAGCAGAATCTCAACTGTCCGTCTTTCTTCGGAACTAAAACGACCAGGGAATTGTAAGGAGTCTTACGGTTCAACAATCCCCTGCTCCTTAATCGCCTGGACTAGCATCATGATGAGGTGTCGCCTCGTAGCTGACATGCGGTAAAGTGTCTGACGTAGTGATTCCTCTTGGTCGAATACCCCAGCATGGTCTGCTAGTATTTGTCGCAACTGGGCAAATTCCGGTTCTTCCAACTGGCGATTGATCTCTTCAGGTGCTATCAGGGGTGGAATCACCACGTCTGGGCCGTGCTCCCAGTTGACAGAGACTCTATACTTATCCCAGATATAAATGCGTTGTTGTCCGTGATCTATAACACATTGTTGTTGGCGCAGATATTGTTGCCCCAAGATTACTTCCTCTGTAATATCGGGCCAGACTACCAATTTGATTTGGTTAGTTTTACGGTACATTGCTATGGTCAAAGTGGTACGGCCATCAACCCTGAGGGTCTGGCTATGTTGGGCCAAATGCACCAGACGGGTTTGTGGATGAAGTGAAGCTCATTGGGCAGGAATGAGAAGGTTACTTCAAATAAAATTGCCCGATGTCCGTTTTTCGACCTCTATATGAGGGGCTTCTGGTGGGTCAGATTCTTCGGCTAATGTTTGGATGTAGACGGGCTCGTGTTTTCCGGTGGTGGTGGTCCGCTTTGCACCCCCCTTACAGCGTTTCCCGCCTGGCTGGACCCTCTATTCTATGTCCTCTCGCTGTGGGGGTTCAGGTGCGCCTGTTGTTCCCCTTTCCCCCGCTCTAACCTTGCCAGCCAGCTTGACTGGGCAGTCCCCGGTGGAAGTGCCGCTTCAGAAAAAACCAGCATTAAGGAAGTGTCGGGGGAGGGGGAGCGTTCCCTTTCAGCTTGGGCGGCTCAGTCGCTTCCTGGGTTTTACTATTGCGTGCCTTGTCTAATATTGCCTGTGCCTTGAAATTCCGCTCTGTCTTGCGAGCCCTCTCTACTAACTCATCAACAGATTGTGGTCGTGGAAGTTGGTGTAAATTAAGCAATTTTGGGAGCAGCAAGCGCATAATATTTTGGACGCAGCTCTCTTCATACCCTTCAGGGAAATCTGACGGTACACCTGCACCTTTCCCCTGATAAAGATTTTGGCGTCTTTCTCAGTGACCTTGGTTCGACTGTGGAATTCCATGGTGAGGTGTGCTAACACTTCCTCTCCTGAAAACCTTTCTCACTAAATTCCCTCTCGCACTCTTGCATAAATGATGCTGGATCCTCTTGGAGTCTTCCCGCGAATTCCGGTAGCTGGGGCCCATCGCTACACAGGGTGGATGTCATGCTGTGGTGATTGCCTGGATTATTCAGTCGGTATTCTGCCGCTCGCTTGCACACCTCGCACCTATACACCAAGCCAGATCTGGTGATTCTCTTGTCCGGCCAGCCATTGTACAGGTGGTGAAATGTTTGCGTACAAATAATGCAACTAACGGTGTTTACTCCTTGTCCTGCGCAGGTAAACGAGCTACAATAGGCAGTATAACGGGGTTCCACCCTAAACATAGGTACTGGAATCTGTTCTGGCCGTGTGCGTAACTAATGAAATTTACACCTGCTATGTTGCATGTAGGTACACTACATCTTTCTGGTCAGGTTTCAATGGCCTCGTCCATTGCGGCGGCAGTTTCGTCTTGGTCGGCAATGTTTAGGTTTAATTTGGACATGTCTCTGTTAGTAAAATTGAGCGCCATGGGGTGTTTACAGACTCCCCGAAGTCTGGCTGGTTAATGGTTTGACTCCCGGCTAGATTCTCTTCGTTCTCAGAGTCACGATGGCCTAGTTCTGTCTTATTATTTGACTTATAAAGCACTGTGACCCATGTTGGGTGCCACAAAAACACTTACTATTGATGCATGATGTCTAGTTATAATTGGCGGTGACGTCACCTTCATCTATAGGTTCTTTTGGTGTTGGACAGAGACACTGGCTATAACTCACTGAGGGGTAGTTTGAATTATCTGTCACCTGGTGGAAACCTGCTGAAGTGTAGGGTGGGGCGTGTAGCCCTTCAACATGGCACAAAGTCGAGTGTGGCAATGACGGCTCTATGTACAGTCGGTTTGGACAAAGGCACTCTGTGCTTCACCCGGGGTACATCATGAATTGGCGGCTGCTGGCTGGGACTAGGGCCCTGTCCTGGGCCGGCGGTGATGCTGCTGGCTAGGCTGGTCGGCTCCAGTGGCAGGCTGCTGGACCTCGCAGGCCTGAAGTAGGGGCAGGTGAGGCTCTCCGGCGATCTTCTAGGGTGGCTGGAAAAGGGAGCTATGGGGAACTGGGAGGTCAGGCCTCGCCAGTTGTTGGGCGACTTGAGCTCGGTCCCATGGGGAGGGGCTGCTGAGGGCAGATGGCAATGGGTTGCAGAGCAACTGACTAGGTTTAGNTTGAGCTCGGTCCCATGGGGAGGGGCTGCTGAGGGCAGATGGCAATGGGTTGCAGAGCAACTGACTAGGTTTAGAGGCAGTAGCTGCCCTCTTAGTTCTCCACCTTACACCGCTTCTATGGGTGAAGGGTACTATGGTTTCACTCCAACCGGCGAAGTTCAACATGGTGGATGAAGTAGGTTAGCTGATATAAATGTCTAAAAACTTCGTAGCGTGTGTTCCTAGTGGTTGTGGCTCTACCTTACAATGTCCCAGGTACTGGAGTACTTGATTCAAGGTACGGGTAGCCCGCAGTCCTACACTAGTTTCAGTAAAGTGGTTTCAAGACGCGGTCTCCTGCTTCTTCTTGGTAGGTTTGACGTCTACAAGGTTATGAAGTCACAATCACCCTAGAATAAGCACACGGGGATAAGTAATAATATGTGTTTATTCCCCAGAGGAATAGACATGATAGCCCGTACTATCACCTAGCTATCAATTGAACTTAAACTGGCGGAAGTATACTACGGTAAGTCTGGTGAAGGGGACCTGGGACAAAATTTAACAAGAGCAGAAATAGACTACGTAGCTATTACAACAACTGACCCTAATTAATCTATACTGTTGTCCAGAAGGGTCTCTGGGTTCACTACCAAAGTGGTAGTAAGTGTAAGGGGGGATGAAGACTTCTTCGGGGGTCGCTGGACACAGGTATGGAAGACTTCTGGAAGGCTGGTTGATCTCTCGTGAGGAAAGCAGTAGGCAGAGAGCTCCAGTACATGAGGTGGTGGAGCGAGCTGCCAAGTATACAACTGGAGCTCCTAACTTAGCAGCGCAGGTCACATTCTCTCGGGAGAGGCTGGAAGCAGCGTTTATCCTTGTGTGCGGGTTGCGTCGATGCCGTGAGCTTAGGGGCTGCACTGGGCTTTGTTGCTGGCTTCTGTTGCACATGGGGGTGATTACCGGACACGTGACGTTTGATAAAATGGTATAGACGGCTTTGGCTGCCGTGTCCATGGGTGCATCTTGCCTAGAGGTGTGCAGGTTGGCTCTGGAAGCAAGTCGTCCTGGGTTCAACACCGCTCGGGGTGACGTAAAATCATATGAAGATGAGGCAGAATCGTAAATTATTATTATGCCAATACACGTCACGCGTCAAGTTGATACATAGCTAAGTGTTTTCTGTACTTGCTATTCTTATATGTACCTAATTACTCTCTGTAAATTTTTTTTGCTCCCCCCGATATTGGAATCCCATGTGCTTACCACTTTGTACTGCAATAACATTACACACTAATTATGGACTAATTACCCATCACCTACCATCCTCCTTGAAGAAACCAAAAATAACCAGAGCCAATTATGACACCTCTTACACTCCAGGCGGAATACAGAGAGGGGATGGGGAGATCCATATACTCTCTGGGGTGTCATTTACAGATTAATAAAATTAGATTTAGGCCCCTTTTGATGTTCTAGCATCGTAAAACATAAGTCTTGCCACAAACTTTGAAACTACATACAACTATATCTATCTGACAATAAACAGTACGCTGTAGAACAAAAACAAATTCTGAAGTTTTGTCAAGATAACTATGAAGAAATTATGGCAGTATAGTTTTTAAATTATCAATAGGTTCTTGCCATTTGACAGTTACCAGAAAACATGTCAATAAAATTTGGTGACTAAATGTGAAGGCATCTGCGAAACGTAAACGAGCTACAGTAAGAAATACTTAGATATTTTATTGAAACAAAAGTTACAGCACATAGATGAAAAATTCACCATGGCAGATGAGACTGAGTCAAAGAGACAAATACTACACAAAAGGTGTCCTCTGAGTCACCACAGAACTAACCAATGAGGGAGCTGTCGGTGGCTCGTGGGAACCTGCTCTCCTCGTCCAACAGTGCCAGCAGTCCGAGAGGCTTTGAAAGTAGCATGTCCAGGACTGGCCTGTTATCGGAGAACTCCACCAAGTCAACCGGTATCCCCTCTGCCATGTACTCCTGCAAAAACAATCAAGATTACACTGCATTACACACTGCTGGAAAAGTAACTGCAACATCTGAAAATATGCAGTCATTTATTTTAAATTGTTACAGTATATGATGCAAATAGTAAACAAATATACCATTATGTATTTAACTGTAATTTTCAAGTTATGGCTAAAATTTTTACTTGATAACTAAAAATTTGCAGTCGACAAAGAAAATTTGCAGTCTCCAATTGAAAATTTGCAGTTACAGACTGAAAATTTGCGGTCACTGACTAAAAATTTGCTGTACTTCAATGGTTGTGTTCATTGAGTGAGTATCTGTGTCATCCTCTTACTCAAACAAGCTTCTTTATTGTTCGCTACCTCCCCTTCTAGTTATCCATGATCAATCAATAGTCCTTTTGGTCCCTCCTTTTATTAAGTTATTCCTGGGACGAGGAGTGTAGCCAACACACCAGAAGAAGAGAGAGATGAGACAATACTGCCAAATTTAAGGAGAAAGGGAAAATTGGACATACATACTCCTGTGTAGAATGGACACAGAATAGTCTGCAAGGAGTTGTTGACAGTATTTTGACCTAAAGAGACATATTTCAGCTCGTGGAGTAAGAGTTACTCCATTGTTATATTGTGTGAGAACAAATAAACACATTTTAAACACGTAAATTAACTTGTATTTAATATGGAGTTTGACAGTGCATTAAAAAATTATTGCAATGATAAATGTGTAACTACATCCCATACCAGTTATGGCATGGCTCTACTGTATATACACAGTCAACACTTTTCATTAGATAGAAAAATTAAAGTACAATTATTAATATATAATTCCCATCCATAAGTAGACTAGTAATTAAAGTTGTTGGGTTGTGTTCTTTGTTAAACAGTTAAAACCCTGATTACAATACAATCAACTGCATAGAGCCATTTGCATTTTTAAGATGTATACATATACAGTATTTTCTCAAATGGTTCATCATAGTCAAACTATGGTTGCATGTAATCTTTGGCAATGGGAGCAAACTACATGAATTATGAAATATGAACTGGAAAAACTATGATTTGAGGATCAATTCAATTAGACCATTTTAGCAGTATTTATGTAAAAATTTTGTTGAGACGATAGCAAATATAATAAATATTAAACAATATATGCGAGAGTGTTAGAAGTTCTACTGCATATTGTTTGGATAGAATATTATAAAAAAACATTAGATTCAAGGACTTGTTTCTTGTAAAAAATATGGTTAACTTTTTTTCTATGAACTGTTCATGGTTAATTGGGCATTTCTGAAATCAAGCTTTGAAAAATGTTACTGCCCTGACCTACATATATTTAAATGGTCAAAATGTTGGGCAAGTGCCTAAAGTTAGTAACAATGAAGGAAAAGTAGTTCCAAGTCATTACATTGAATAAGTGTTAGGCAAACATTTGTGAATACTTATGAGTACTGAAATGATATATTTTGCTTTCTGTTTTGTTTAATGCATATAAATGTAAAAATGAGAAAATATGAAAAATATTTAATTTTCTAATAATTACATTGTTTTATTTCAGTTAACTTTGAATATGGCAGAAGAATACACAATGTGCATACAGGAAGATTTTAAGCAGGGCTTTCAAAACTGCTCAATTTACCGTGTTGCACTAGATTGCGATCCAATATCACATCACTGTACCAAATCACTGGCCATAACTGTAATTGCAGACTTACCAACCTCCCAACATATACATGCTGTTAACCTGTTTACAAGAAGGGAGGTTATTCACATAATCTCCTACATACATATTACCTTACATACCCCATTTCAAAACATTGCTCAAACCAAGCTGCAATCTTTGACAGTTCAACTAGGAAGTGATGCCTTTGTAAAGTAAATGATATAATTTTGAATTTAAAATGTAAAAATGGAAAACAATAAAAGCTTTGTTACTGAAACTATGTAAACATGCAAAAATTGCATTTTTACTCTGCTGATAATTCTAGTTGACAAATATTGATATGTTCTGGGCAGAGCATACCCACCTGTTGTTCCCATGTGAAAATGTGTTGGTTGAAATAGTACTGAATTTGTTCATTGGCAATGTTGATGCACAGCTGCTCAAATGAGTTGTGAGGAAAATTCTCAAACCCAAAAATATCCAGGAGACCAATGGCAAGAGGCTCGTCACTGAAAAATAATTATTACAATATTCATTTATACTTGTTTTGTATATAATTTTATACTATAAAAATATTTTATTAGTAAGTTTCATTCATTCAGTGCAAAAATGTGTCAAGAATAAACGTTCAGGAAAGGTACAGAAAACTACTGACACTGAATTAAATTTACTGTAAAAATTACTTCTGCATGTGTATAACAGTATACTAACTGTATAACTGTCTCAGTATGTGCAGGCATGGTAGTTAAGTCTCAGAAAGTATAACAAGTGGATGCAAAGTCTGGTTTTAGATCCAGAACAGATTATCTTATTATCGTATACGAGCTGCATGGCACATCCTACACGAGTCTGGTTTTCTGGAAAACTGACTCTGCCGGCACAGTCAATACTGTTACCAACATAATAACCCTAATCACTGTTTCCCTCTACACTGGAACAACACATAACACTGGAAGATACATAACAGCTCGCCTCCTCCTAAAAGTTTACATAGTCCTGTAACTTTTTTGGCTGGAACCTTTGCCGAGCAGCAGTCCCATGAACTGCCAATGTAGCTCGTGGCTCCTCTGGGAACAACCTGAACGGTGAAGAGTCCCTAGAACCAGCTGAGCTGGGCTGCAACACTAGCTGCTCTACATATGCTGGGTGCTTGGCATGCTGCATTGTTGACTGAGGCTGTAGAGCTGGCTGCTCTGCATCTGCTGTTGGCTCCGCAGGCTGGACTGCTGTTTTATGCCCATCCAGTGGGTATTGGTGCGCTGTCTGATCGGGTCTCACCTTGATGTGCCAGGAGACGTTTCTGAAGCCTTCCAGGATCTTGGCATCATCGCTGACCTCTGTTGTGTAGGTGACTCCCTGCGGCGGCACAGTTGATCGACATGTCGTCGATGTTCCCGATCTTGCTCATCCCATACTCTGAATATCGGCTGTCCTTTAACTGCTGTGAAGGATTCTGCTAGCCATCTGTGTCCAGGTGCACAGTTTCGAAGACATACTGCATCACCTGGCTGAAACTGTTGACTTTTTGGGGTGGTACTGGAGCCTGCATGTCTCCTGTCCACCTCGCCGCAATGATAGATGAAGTTTAATTAGGGTAGTCATCAAAATTTCTGCAGGGGTCCTTGATGTACTGGGTGTTGTTTGCAATGACAACAAGATACGTGCCAGACATGTTTTCCAATCTTTCTGCGTAATCTTCCAAAGATTTTTCTTTACTGTCGGCACTGTTCGCTCTACCAAGCCATTACTTGATGGATATTAGGGAGGAGAAAATAACCTTTTTACCCCATTTTTCTGCAAAAACAGTTCCAACTCCTGTGAGTGGAATGTTGTGCCATTGTCTGTCACCACTACATCAGGCAACCCATGGAAACTAAACATGTTGCACAACTCCTGTACTACCACATTTGCCGAAATGTTTGTGATGCATTGCACTTCAGGCCATTTTGAAGAAGCATCTGCCATAATCAAGAAGTTCATTCCTTGACAGAGTCCAGCAAAATCCATATATGTATCCGTCCCCATGGCTTGTCTGAGGTCAACCAAGAAGACTCTATCTTTGGTGGGTTATTACGACATCTTTGACACTTGTCACAACGTCCTACTGATTCCTCAATTACTGCATCAAGTTTAGGCCACCAAAAATAGCTTCGAGCTATGGCCTTAATGAGGATTACTCCATCATGATTTGCATGAAGTATGGTCACAAGTTCTGGTCGTAGCTTGAGAGGTTTAACCACTCTGTTCCCCCATAGCACACAGTCCTTGTGAATTGACAGCCAATGATGCCGTATATAATAAGGCTGTAATTCCTGTGCACACTGTCTTGGCCACCCTTGCTTCACAACACTGGATAAGACAGGATCCAAACCCGTTTCTCTTGCTACCCTCACAGGATCCATCAGCAAACTGGATGATTCTTGCAGCATCTGTACTTGGGACAACTCCTCTAACATCAGCACTTCTGGAGGGTCGAGCACTTGAAATTCTGGGCCCTGGACAGGTAACCTGCTCAACGCATCGGNCACAACACTGGATAAGACAGGATCCAAACCCGTTTCTCTTGCTACCCTCACAGGATCCATCAGCAAACTGGATGATTCTTGCAGCATCTGTACTTGGGACAACTCCTCTAACATCAGCACTTCTGGAGGGTCGAGCACTTGAAATTCTGGGCCCTGGACAGGTAACCTGCTCAACGCATCGGCATGGCTTATCTGGGACCCTGGCTGATATTCCAGCTGATAGTCATACATTGTCAGCATTAAACTCCACCGCAACAACCTTAGCGACAGTAAATCAGGAATAGACATCCTTGGGTGCATTAACCGTAGCAAGGGTTTGTGGTCAGTCACTATAGTTAAGGGTCTGCCCTGCAAGGTATTGCNCACTGCATGACACACTGCTGGAAAAGTAACTGCAACATCTGAAAATATGCAGTCATTTATTTTAAATTGTTACAGTGTATAATGCAAATAGTATAAAAATATGCCATTATGTATTTAACTGTAATTTTCAAGTTATGGCAAAAATTTTTACTTGATAACTAAAAATTTGCAGTCGACAAATAAAATTTGCAGTCTCCAATTGAAAATTTGCAGTCGCAGACAAAATTTGCGGTCACTGACTAAAAATTTGCTGTACTTCAATGGTTGTGTTCATCGAGTATCTGTGTCATCCTCTTACTCAAACAAGCTTCTTTATTGTTCGCTACCTCCCCTCTTCTAGTTATCCATGATCAATCAATAGTCCTTATGGTCCCTCCTTTTATTAAGTTATTCCTGGGACGAGGAGTGTAGCCAACACACCAGAAGAAGAGAGAGATGAGACAATACTGCCAAATTTAAGGAGAAAGGGAAAATTGGACATACATACTCCTGTGTAGAATGGACACAGAATAGTCTGCAAGGAGTTGTTGACAGTATTTTGACCTAAAGAGACATATTTCAGCTCGTGGAGTAAGAGTTACTCCATTGTTATATTGTGTGAGAACAAATAAACACATTTTAAACACGTAAATTAACTTGTATTTAATATGGAGTTTGACAGTGCATTAAAAAATTATTGCAATGATAAATGTGTAACTACATCCCATACCAGTTATGGCATGGCTCTACTGTATATACACAGTCAACACTTTTCATTAGATAGAAAAATTAAAGTACAATTATTAATATATAATTCCCATCCATAAGTAGACTAGTAATTAAAGTTGTTGGGTTGTGTTCTTTGTTAAACAGTTAAAACCCTGATTACAATACAATCAACTGCATAGAGCCATTTGCATTTTTAAGATGTATACATATACAGTATTTTCTCAAATGGTTCATCATAGTCAAACTATGGTTGCATGTAATCTTTGGCAATGGGAGCAAACTACATGAAGTATTAAATATGAACTGGAAAAACTATGATTTGAGGATCAATTCAATTAGACCATTTTAGCAGTATTTATGTAAAAATTTTGTTGAGACGATAGCAAATATAATAAATATTAAACAATATATGCGAGAGTGTTAGAAGTTCTACTGCATATTGTTTGGATAGAATATTATAAAAAAGCATTAGATTCAAGGACTTGTTTCTTGTAAAAAATATGGTTAACTTTTTTTCTATGAACTGTTCATGGTTAATTGGGCATTTCTGAAATCAAGCTTTGAAAAATGTTACTGCCCTGACCTACATATATTTAAATGGTCAAAATGTTGGGCAAGTGCCTAAAGTTAGTAACAATGAAGGAAAAGTAGTTCCAAGTCATTACATTGAATAAGTGTTAGGCAAACATTTGTGAATACTTATGAGTACTGAAATGATATATTTTGCTTTCTGTTTTGTTTAATGCATATAAATGTAAAAATGAGAAAATATGAAAAATATTTAATTTTCTAATAATTACATTGTTTTATTTCAGTTAACTTTGAATATGGCAGAAGAATACACAATGTGCATACAGGAAGATTTTAAGCAGGGCTTTCAAAACTGCTCAATTTACCGTGTTGCACTAGATTGCGATCCAATATCACATCACTGTACCAAATCACTGGCCATAACTGTAATTGCAGACTTACCAACCTCCCAACATATACATGCTGTTAACCTGTTTACAAGAAGGGAGGTTATTCACATAATCTCCTACATACATATTACCTTACATACCCCATTTCAAAACATTGCTCAAACCAAGCTGCAATCTTTGACAGTTCAACTAGGAAGTGATGCCTTTGTAAAGTAAATGATATAAATTTAAAATGTAAAAATGGAAAACTATAAAAGCTTTGTTACTGAAACTATGTAAACATGCAAAAATTGCATTTTTACTCTGCTGATAATTCTAGTTGACAAATATTTATATGTTCTGGGCAGAGCATACCCACCTGTTGTTCCCATGTGAAAATGTGTTGGTTGAAATAGTACTGAATTTGTTCATTGGCAATGTTGATGCACAGCTGCTCAAATGAGTTGTGAGGAAAATTCTCAAACCCAAAAATATCCAGGAGACCAATGGCAAGAGGCTCGTCACTGAAAAATAATTATTACAATATTCATCTATACTTGTTTTGTATATCATTTTATACCATAAAAATATTTTATTAGCAAGTTTCATTCATTCACTGCAAAAATGTGTCAAGAATAAACGTTCAGGAAAGGTAGAGAAAACTACTGACACTGAATTAAATTTACTGTAAAAATTACTTCTGCATGTGTATAACAGTATACTAACTGTATAACTGTCTAAGTATGTGCAGGCATGGTAGTTAAGTCTTAGAAAGTATAACATGTGGATGTAAAGTCTGGCTTTAGATCCAGAACAGATTATCTTATTATCGTATACGAGCTGCATGGCGCATCCTACACGAGTCTGGTTTTCCGGAAAACTGACTCTGCCGGCACAGTCAATACTGTTACCAACATAACAACCCTAAGCACTGTTTACCTCTACACTGGAACAACACATAACACTGGAAGATACATAACAGCTTGCCTCCTCCTAAAAGTTTACATAGTCCTGTAACTTTTTTGGCTGGAACCTTTGCCGAGCAGCAGTCCCACGAACTGCCAATGTAGCTCGTGACTCCTCTGGGAACAACCTGAACGGTGAAGAGTCCCTAGAACCAGCTGAGTTGGGCTGCAACACTAGCTGCTCTACATATGCTGGGTGCTTGGCATGCTGTATTGTTGACTGGGGCTGTAGAGCTGGCTGCTCTGCATCTGCTGTTGGCTCCGCAGGCTGGACTGCTGTTTTATGCCCATCCAGTGGGTATTGGTGGGCTGTCTGATCGGGTCTCACCTTGATGTGCCAGGAGACTTAGAACTCTGCTGTTCCTGAAGCCTTCCAGGATCTTGGCATCATCGCTGACCTCTGTTGTGTAGGTGACTCCCTGCGGCGGCACAGTTGATCAACATGTCGTCGATGATCCCGATCTTGCTCATCCCATACTCTGAATATCGGCTGTCCTTCAACTGCTGTGATGGATTCTGCTAGCCATCTGTGTCCAGGTGCATAGTTTCGAAGCCATACTGTATCACCTGGCTGAAACTGTTGACTTTTTGGGGTGGTACTGGAGCCTGCATGTCTGCTGTCCACCTTGCCACAATGATAGATGAAGTTTAGTTAGGGCAGTCTGTAAAGGCCTGTTCATCAAAATTTCTGCAGGGGTCCTTGATGTACTGGGTGTTGTTCGCAACGACAACAAGATACGTGCCAGACGTGTTTTCCAATCTTTCTGCGTAATCTTCCAAAGATTTTTCTTTACTGTTGGCACTGTTCGCTCTGCCAAGTCATTACTTGGTGGATAGTAGGGAGGAGAAAATAACCCTTTTACCCCATTTTTCTGCAAAAACAGTTCCAACTCCTGTGAGTGGAATGCTGTGCCATTGTCTGTCACCACCACATCAGGCAACCCATGGAAACTAAACATGTCGCACAACTCCTGTACTACCACATTTGCCGAAATGTTTGTGATGCATTGCACTTCAGGCCATTTTGAAAAAGCATCTACCATAATCAAGAAGTTCATTCCTTGACAGAGTCCAGCAAAATCCATATGTATCCGTCCCCATGGCTTGTCTGCGGTCAACCAAGAAGACTCTATCTTTGGTGGGTTATTACGACATCTTTGACACTTGTCACAACATCCTACTGATTCCTCAATTACGGCATCAAGTTTAGGCCACCAAAAATAGCTTTGAGCTATGGCCTTCATGAGGATTACTCCATCATGATTTGCATGAAGTATGGTCACAAGTTCTGGTCGTAGCTTGAGAGGTTTAACAACTCTGTTCCCCCATAGTACACAGTCCTTGTGAACTGACAGCCAATGACGCCATATATAATAAGGCTGTAATTCCTGTGCACACTGTCTTGGCCACCCTTGCTTCACAAACTGCACAACACTGGATAAGACAGGATCCAAACCCGTTTCTCTTGCTAACCTCACAGGATCCATCAGCAAACTGGATGATTCTTGCAGCATCGGTACTTGGGACAACTCCTCTAACATCAGCACTTCTGGAGGGTCGAGCACTTGAAATTCTGGGCCCTGGACAGGTAACCTGCTCAACGCGTCTGCATGGCTTATCTGGGACCCTGGCTGATATTCCAGCTGATAGTCATACATTGGCAGCATTAAACTCCACCACAACAACCTTAGCGACAGTAAATCAGGAATAGACTTCCTTGGGTGCATTAACCGTAGCAAGGGTTTGTGGTCAGTCACTATAGTTAAGGGTCTGCCCTGCAAGGTATTGCTTGAACTTGGTGACTCCAAAGGTTATGGCCAAAGCTTTTTTGTCCAGTTGTGAATAATTTTGTTCACTCTTCTGCAATGTTCTGGACCTAAAAGCAATGGGTGCCTGAAAACCATCTTCAAGCTGATGAGCCAACACCGCTCCCACCCCATGCTCAGAGGCATCACATGTCAAGTTTACAGGTTTGGCAAAATTATAATGAACTAACACCTAGTCAGTCTGCAACAGCTGTTTGGTTCTTTCGAATGCCTCTGAATGGGTGTCCGTCCATTGCCACCTGGCATCTGCATCCAATAACCGATGTAAAGGTTCTAACACTTCAGCTCGATCTTTCAGAAACCTGTCATAAAAGTTGAGCAACCCCAAGAAAGTCTCAAGTTCCTTTTTCTTCGTGAGCACAGGTGCACGATGAATGGCTTCAACTTTGCTTGACAATCGAGGGATACCCTTGCCATCTACTACATTTTATGACCTAAGAAGGTAAAAGCATTCACCACAAACAAGCACATAGATTTTTTTAGCACTAGCCCTACCTTTTCCAATCTCTCCAGTACTTCCTGGACACGTGCCATTAACTCCTGCTCATCTCCACTACTAACCAAAATGTCATCAAGCAGCACAACTGCCCCTGGCGCTCCCATTAGTAATGTTTCCATTAATCACTGGAAAATAGCTGGACCACTGCTAACTCCAAAAGGCAGCCGCCTTACCTTGAATAGGCCCTTCATTGTATTTACTGTCAGCAGCTCTGTGGTTGCATCATCCACCGTCACCTGCAGGTAGGCCTCCTCTAGGTCAAGTTTCGTAAACACCTGTTCACTTTCCAGCACTGAAAAAGCTTCACTTCACTGACTNTTCACTTTCCAGCACTGAAAAAGCTTCACTTCACTGACTGTAGGTAGTGGGTACACCTCAGTTAGTGCTATTCTGTTCACAGTACTTTTGTAGTTCCCCCACAACCTTACAGAACCATCACNAGTGGGTACACCTCAGTTAGTGCTATTCTGTTCACAGTACTTTTGTAGTTCCCCCACAACCTTACAGAACCATCACGCTCTAATATCGGGACTAGTGGGGTTGCCCACTTAGAAAACACTACTGCTTCATATACCCCGTGCTCTATCAGTCTATCAATTTCTGCACTAACTCTTTCTCTTAGAGCAAAAGCGACTGGCTGACTCTTCCTGAAGATAGGTTCACTTTCTGGCTTTAGCTTTCTTTAGTAACACATTCGGTCCAACGTAAGTCCCTAATTAAACTGTTCTGAAAACCAAAGANATCTGGCTTTAGCTTTCTTTAGTAACACATTCGGTCCAACGTAAGTCCCTAATTAAACTGTTCTGAAAACCAAAGAGTATTTACTAGCACACTTAAAAAATTTGTCTTGCAATCTCACGTCCACACTATTGACATCAACCAGTTTCATACCTAGTGGGTCTAACCAAACACGACCCAATAAACTGGGGCCCTTACCTTTTACTACCAACAGCTCCAGAGGACCACTCTTCCTGCCCTTGAATTCCACTTCTACCTTCTTAGTGCCTAGAACATCCAAGGGTTCCTCTGACCAGGTGTGCAACACCAAATTGCCCGCCCTCAAGGAAGGTTCCTCTGGGCATAGACATTTCAAAGTTTGCCAGCTTATTATGGTGAACCCAGCTCCTGTGTCTACTTCCATGGTAAGTGGTTTTCCATCTAACAACACCTCCACACATAGTGGGCCCCATCTGCTCTGGTCCTTCATGTTATACAAGGTGTACTCACCTACCTCCTGGTCGGCTGCCTCGTCATACACATGCAGTATCTCACGTGCTGCTTTCTTTCCTTCACCATTTCATATGATCCGGCTTGGTGCTTTACACTTCTTTTTCTTTGTAATGCATGCTCATTCAATGTGTCCCCAGTTTCCGCAAAATCTGCAGGTAGTAGCCGTGTATTGACATTTATCGGCGGGGTGGTTTCCATTGCAACGCCAACAGGCCCATATGTGGGCAAACTCTGTGTCCTGCCTAACCTTAACCTCTCCCGTCTGCCTCCTCAACATGCCTGTTCTAAGTTCTATCACTTCGCCAGATGGTCTCGGTAGGTCACTTATCTCACTCCTCACAACTACCATATTTTTCCTAGTAGCCTCTGCCACTGTCGCTGTATCAACAGCATCTTTAAAAGTGAGCTTATCCTTAACAAATAGCACATGCCGGACGGCTCTGTCTCTGATCCCACACACCAGATGATGATCACGCAGCATACGTTCTAAATTAGGAAAGTTACAATGNGGACGGCTCTGTCTCTGATCCCACACACCAGATGATGATCACGCAGCATACGTTCTAAATTAGGAAAGTTACAATGAACACTTAACCTATGCAGTTCTGCCATACAGCCACATACACTGCAATCGTCTCCCCCTCATGTTGGTCACGTTTAAGAAACTTGAACGTTTCGACAATCTCTCTCGGTTTTGGTTCAAAATCTTTAGTAAGCTTGCTAAGAAACTCTCAAAGAAAACAGCATCTGTAGACTTTGGCGCCAACAACGATGTTACCAGATTGTAAAGTTCCGCACCACACATCGTAAAGNGGACGGCTCTGTCTCTGATCCCACACACCAGATGATGATCACGCAGCATACGTTCTAAATTAGGAAAGTTACAATGGACACTTAACCTACGCAGTTCTGCCATACAGCGACATACACTGCAATCGTCTCCCCCTCATGTTGGTCACGTTTAAGAAACTTGAACGTTTCAACAATCTCTCTCGGTTTTGGTTCAAAATGTTTAGTAAGCTTGCTAAGAACCTCTCAAAGCAAAACAGCATCTGTAGACTTTGGCGCCAACAACGATGTTACCAGATTGTAAAGTTCCGCACCACACATCGTAAAGAATTCCGCACGTTTCGATACATCATCGACAATCTTGTTGGCCACAAAATAAAACTGCAGCCTTTCCCGGTACGATTTCCATGACTCCCGTCCCGGAATAAACTCTCCAATCGACCCAATCAACAACATTTCTCTCTCTCTGCAATTTTAACCTCGTTGCCACTATTGTATAGGAGCCACATGGCACATCCTTCATGAGTTTGGCTGCTTGGAAGACTGACTCTGCCAGCTCAGTCAGTACTGTTACCAACATAACAACCCTAACCACTGTTTTACTCTACACTGGAACATCACATAACACTGGAAGATACATAAACGGTTACACACTGGAAAGATACATAACACTTATTTAATAGCTTATTTCTGATTCTGATTACTATAATATTTTCTAAATTAACTGATTTATGATACAGACCCTGTCCTAGAGAGAGAACGAAAGTCTGAGTAATGTTGTTCAGGATTACTAGCTAGTAAACTTTACATACATAGTATATTCCTTCATTTTTTTCCAACTCATTTGTTTTAAAAAACTCTACACAGGAAATAAAATATTAAACATACTGCTACATTTAACAGAAGCCTACACTTGCACATGTACTCAGCACCCTAGATCCTCATTAGGAAGCAAGTTACAACTGATTATCTGAGACACTGTCACATAAAAATTTGTTTACACCTAATGATGGTGATGATCATATCTTTACAAGACATCTAAACATAATAAATTGTACTTTTTAATTTAAGTTTCTTTGATAAAGAGCTAGGAAAAAGTTCCTGCTTGCATATATGAAGTGATAAGATATGTTTCAATTCTGTGATGTTTTTGTTGTACTAATTCACTCAGATTATCAAATTCATGAGTAAAGACTCAGTGGGCATAAATTTTGCACAGTATATAAAACCAAATTCGAAGGAATACTGTAATAGCATCTTCTTATGTATTTATTTCAGCTGTTAGAAAGGACACTTCTTAAAACAGTGAGTCAACTTTGTGTAAATTTTGCAATTTTTGTGTTAATGTGAAGGAGTAACAGATGTTCCTAACTTCCTAGTTATCGAAGAGAAAAGGAATGATCAGGAAGTGCAATAGTCACCTCAATGCAGAAGCCAGTGTGTTGAATTAGTATGCAGCTTTGCAGTTGCGTAGTGTGTACCAAGTAATTTAATGACTGGACATTTGAATTTTATTTATGTATCAATACCTCATTACAACAGTGTTACAACTCAAAATATCGTGTTTTATCAGGAGGAACAGTTTTGCATAAACAAAGTGCTTTAATCCAACATCTCATCATGCTGAATTATCCCACATAAAAGTGTAACCATCAGTATATGAATTGTAAAAACTTACTGTTCACACAATACATAGAGATCTATACTGCATATTGTAGGGTAACTAGCACAAAATATTAATTTTTTGAGTTGTAACACTGTTGTACTGAGGTATAGATACCCTACTGAAAACCTTTACATCAGCTGATTTTTTTTTCCTTTTTAAAGAAATAACTTTATGAACATGCATTATTGTGTTTCAGAGCTGCCACATGTACAAACAAAAATTCCTGTAAAATTTCCCAATTAACTTCCAGTGTTCTAAGAAACCCCAGGTGATGGCATATAATATGAAAATCTAGCAGTCTTTTGCTATATTAAAGATAGTTGCTAAGACTTGTTTAGTCCTGTTATACTGTTTCCTAGACTCATGTATACTATATACACCACAATCGCAATGCATTCACATACACTGTACACAGTTGTGTTAAATAAGTGTACATTATGTATCTCAAGTAGCATGAAAATTATTCTACTACAGAAACATTTGTTGTTTTCTTTCACAGTTATAAATAGACATACCTCTGTGTTCTGGTGAACATGAGCAGAGTGTTTATCTGGTTGACCATCCAGTCGAACAGTCGGCCATACAAGCCCTTGGCCATGGCATCCCGGGCAGCCAAGGCTTCCAGCACGGTGTTGTTCCGCGTTATTGTCTCTCCCCTGGTCACCACGCTGTTGGAGGTTAGCGACTCGAGCAGGTCGCTAGGCTCCACTCCCAACAGCCGGGAAACTGTCACACAACATGCAACACACAAATAAATCACTAAAATACTCACAACAGATTGAACAACTGATGTACAGACTTCTTACGTTGTAAAGAGAAGGAACACATTTGCACTGAAAACATATACAACCAAATTCAATATGTAATTGTTTCTCATGTGTCTATGCAAAAGTACAAAAATAAACAATAAATATTTTNCATATACAACCAAATTCAATATGTAATTGTTTCTCATGTGTCTATGCAAAAGTACAAAAATAAACAATAAATATTTTGAAAGAGATGGATTCCTTAATAGTTCAGTGGTCACTAGCCTTACTTTGAAACGTGCATATCTCCTGACAACTGTAACAGCAATACACAGGCCTCTAAACAAATAAGTGTACTTGGGCCACAAAACTATTTAGCTGTTCTACATTCAAACTCATATTAATCTTAATATATTTAATTACCTTTAGTAAAGCACATGTAGTGTATTTTTCCAATAACAATTGTAGTTAAGCACAGTATGTATTTATTTACAGACAGAGGGTCAGAATATAGCTAGATTAGCATAAAATCCTATACATATGGTGCTCCCATACAACTGCTTAGCATGCGCATGCATTAAGATAGCCCTAAGTATCTTTAGTTGAACACTTTGATGATCCAATGAGAGGTTTTAATGTGATAGTGTTTTAGTCATTCTTTAACACCCTTTAAAAACTTTGCACAGGATAATAAAAGGCACTACATGTTTCCTGACAGGTCACAGGACCTTANTCTTTAACACCCTTTAAAAACTTTGCACAGGATAATAAAAGGCACTACATGTTTCCTGACAGGTCACAGGACCTTACTGATCAACACAGAATGGCTGATGTGTGTCCGAATATTCCTTCAAAATGACACTACAGCTTCACTACAGAGTCACTTTACACGACTCAAGAAGTTAAATACAGTCAAACCCCTATTTTACACTTTTCAAGGGACTGGAAGAAAATGATGCAAAATGCAGGAAAGTGTAAAAAGAGGGAAACTTTTGCTGTAGAAACAGTCATTTGGACCAAAAAAAGAGTGTGTAAAATACAGGAAAGTGTAAAATCAGGGGTGTGTAATACAGGGGTTCTACTGTACTCCTTTACCATTTGAGGAGTTTAACTTATTATTAATAAGAAAATACACACATGTCCACTTTTTGTGCTGCTTGTTCACATACACACACATAATTGTACTAGAGAAAGATGGGCTCCAGTGTACTTGAAAGAAACATCCCAGATACATCTATGCTAGCCTTGGCCAGTGAAATTAAGATGTTAGCACCTGGGTCCTTTGGATGCAACCCCCTGTTATCAGAACACTACCCAACTTTGACCATACCTATTGGCATAACATGCATAATTATGGTTTAAACAATTTCACATGATCACTTCATCAACATGTAGAGATGCTAGTCATTTATTTATTATTTACTAGTTTACCCGGCCACGCGTTGCTGTGGCATAAAAGATTTATGTTTTTAGTTTTATCATATTCTGTGTGTATGAAATGTTGGATGGTTTTCCTACTCTAGAACACGACACATAAAACTGGCCGTGTGAAAAACATTCTATTTCTGAATCTATTCTGTACATTTGAAATGACTACCCTTGAGCTTTATTTATTGTCATTGCAAATGCCAATCTGACTGGAAACTGTGTTCTTTTAAAGTGAAAGGGAATTTCTGATGGAATAAGAGAACCTAACTGAAAGACAAACCAAAAAAATTTGAGAATATTACTTTTCAGAAAAAATAATACTCTAAAACATAATACTGTAAGATTTTATTGGTTTCTATTTCAGTCAGATGACTTTGTTTCATGATTTTGATTCTTTTCGCATCACTGATTATAATCCCTCCATTTTATGGTACAAGTGACTCACCCCTGTGCAAGGGTGCAAGGTCGATGACGCGGCTCTTGTTGTCCGTGTTGTCCTGGGTAACCACTTCTCCAAACTCCAAGTCTCCGAAGTGCAGGATCGCAGCCAGGATGCAGTACACTGTATCCACTTGCTCCGTCTGGAAGCCGAGCAGCTGGAAGCCAGCCTTCAACTGCTGGAAGCGCGCTATGTTCGTCTGGAACAAAACGTGTAACAAACTGGAGGAAAAACTAAAAATGCACATTTCTGACTACTGCATATTATTAATTCTGCCTGTGGATGCTGAACAGGATGAACATGCTGCCAGTGCTTGCGCTGTAAGAACATGGAGGTTTTTTTGGCATGTATGTGTATGTTTTGGGCTGTTAGCACTACATGGGTGCTTTGACGGCGGCAGGCGTGCTCTCAGCCTTTGAAGTAATAGACGAGCACTCCTGACAACACAGATAACGGCTTGCTGGCCAAATCAGCAATGAGTAATGTGGACAGCCAAAGTCCACATTAGCGGCAGTCCACAGAAGAAGTAAAAAATACGGATATAAAATTTGAACAGTGTCAGTCACTGGCGTAGGGCCCTGACCTCATGCCATCAATAAGTGGCACACTAGTGTACTGCGAACTGTATACTGTGAATTGCGCTGTTTCACGGATTGATTGTTTTAGCCTGGTGCAAATAGTACTTATACCCAAATATGACACAAAAAGTGTAGTGGTGGTTTTCTTTGAAGCATCATCTATCTGGTGGTGCAAGAGTCAATGGCGTAATGGCATCAGAGATCTTCACCCCAGATGGCTGGGAAGCAGACGGCATTATTTTTACGAGGTTTTTGTTGGTTCTGGGGTTTGTCTGAAATCTGGCAGAAGCGCAGCTGGGTTGGGGTTCCAAGCATCTCACCTCCTTTCCTACGGCTGAGCGCTAGTTGGTAACCACGGGCTTCTTGGATTGCATAAGGGAAAGCGAAGATACAGTATGAAGAACGTGTCATGAAAGTCTGAAATAGGTGTCTCGACCTTCGTTGGATAAGTTGGATATTGACGCTTCGCTCGGTTTACACCAGGCTTCCAATTAGACCCAAGCACTTTACAGAAGGGGGCAATAGCAGGATGAAGCGCAGCTCCGGTATTACTAGGCAAGGTGGGATATTGTCATAGGATCCAAGCAACACATGAAGTTGTAGTTCCCTGAGAGGCAACTATTGGTCTCCTGCAAGTACGTTGGCTGGGCGGGACGTCGCCAGCAGGCCCAAGCACTTTACAAAAAGTGGCAATAGCTGGGTGGGGCACCGCTTCCGGCAGCCGGAGGGGTAGGCACGCGTCAAAGAGTGAAGCAGGTTGTCGACCGGCAGGCGGCAACAGGCGGCCCGCAAGCAATCCCTGACATCACAGCAGAAGGGGGCCACCAGTGAGTGGCATGTATGGTGTAGCGCTCTTCTTGGATGGGTCTGCGGCTGTGATAAGGCTAGATCAGGTTAATGATGTCGCCTGTGGCGCATCACCTATTACAGGAGAACTGTCTAAGAAATGGTATGGACAAAGATCCAAAAGTCAAAGAGACACTAATGATGCTAGCATCCCGAATACTAAGAGCAAAAGTAATGTATATCTTGAATCTGATAATGGATAATGAAAAAAATCTGGGCACAAATTAAAAAACCCAGAATTGAAAACCTTAATTGGATGAAGGTTTTGTACCCATTGATACATGGGAAGCCAGCTGAGGAGATACTCAAGATTATTAATGAGTATTTTAGAGAAAACCCTGAAGATGTCAAAAAAAATTGGTGTAGGTAGAGACCTGTGTAACACGGAGGAGTTAACCACTGAGGCAGATGTGCTATTCAGAGGATTATTGGATTACTGCACACAAGAAAAAAGGTGGTGAACAAGGAAACTGGCAACTATATTCTTCCAAAGGTTNGAGGATTATTGGATTACTGCACACAAGAAAAAAGGTGGTGAACAAGGAAACTGGCAACTATATTCTTCCAAAGGTTTAGCTACTAAAGTCCTATCTCAACAGGATAACACAGAAAAATATGTTTTTTCACATGAATATGCCAAGGAACCTGATTTCTGCATGAAAAATGTAATCAGGCAAGAAGTACCAGTGGAAAGGAGTGAGATGCCAAAATCCATCTCTGCTTAAGTAACAAAGGTGGTGAAGAAGTTCACGCAAGAGGTCAAGCCCTCTAAAGAGGTAAGTTTGGCATATCCCGAAAAGTATTGACAATCAAGTGAAGAAACAAAAAAGACTATCCAGGGGGCCAATTAAATATAACAACCTGACATTTGCACCATCGCAGTAAAGANAGTAGATAGTGTTTAGTATTATTATTTTTCTAATAATCACTAAGTTAAAATTATCTGACGGCACGTCTATGGCCTTATCAAACATTTCTTTAGAAAAAATGGCACGCTGATACATAAAGGTTCGCCACCCCTGATCTATCTGGTGGTGCAAGAGTCAATGGCATAATGGCGTCAGAGATCTTCACCCCAGATGGCTGGGAAGCAGACTGCATTATTTTTACGAGGTTTTTTGTTGGTTCTGGGGTTTGTCTGAAATCTGGCAGAAGCGCAGCTGGGTTGGGGTTCCAAGCATCTCTCCTCCTTTCCTACGGCTGAGCGCTAGTTGGTAACCACCAGCTTCTTGGATGGCATAAGGGAAAGTGAAGATACAGTACGAAGAACGTGTCATAAAAGTCTGAAATAGGTGTCTCGACCTTCGTTGGATAAGTTGGATATTGATGCTTCGCTCGGTTTACACCAGGCTTCCAATTAGACCCAAGCACTTTACAGAAGGGGGCAATAGCAGGATGAAGCGCAGCTCCGGTATTACTAGGCAAGGTGGGATATTGTCATAGGATCCAAGCAACACATAAAGTTGTAGTTCCCTGAGAGGCAATTATTGGTCTCCTGCAAGTACGTTGGCTGGGTGGGACGTCGCCAGCAGACCCAAGCACTTTACAAAAAGTGGCAATAGCTGGGTGGGGCGCCGCTTCCGGCAGCCGGAGGGGTAGGCACGCGTCAAAGAGTGAAGCAGGTTGTCGACCGGCAGGCGGCAACAGGCGGCCCGCAAGCAATCCCTGACATCACAGCAGAAGGGGGCCACCAGTGAGTNCGCGATCAATCCCTGACATCACAGCAGAAGGGGGCCACCAGTGGCATGTATGGCGTAGCGCTCTTCTTGGAGGGGTCTGCGGCTGTGATAAGGCTAGATCAGGTTAATGATGTCACCTGTGGCGCATCACCTATTACAGGAGAACTGTCTAAGAAATGGTATGGACAAAGATCCAAAAGTCAAAGAGACACTAATGATGCTAGCATCCCGAATATTAAGAGCAAAAGTAATGTATATCTTGAATCTGATAATGGATAATGAAAAAAATCTGGGCACAAATTAAAAAACCCAGAATTGAAAACCTTAATTGGATGAAGGTTTTGTACCCATTGATACATGGGCAGCCAGCTGAGGAGATACTCAAGATTATTAATGAGTATTTTAGGGAAAACCCTGAAGATGTCAAAAAAAATTGGTGTAGGTAGAGACCTGTGTGACACGGAGGAGTTAACCACTGAGGCAGATGTGCTATTTTGAGGATTATTGGATTACTGCACACAAGAAAAAAGGTGGTGAACAAGGAAAATGGCAACTATATTCTTCCAAAGGTTTAGCTACTAAAGTCCTATCTCAACAGGATAACACAGAAAAATATGTTTTTTCACATGAATATGCCAAGGAACCTGATTTCTGCATGAAAAATGTAATCAGGCAAGAAGTACCAGTGGAAAGGAGTGAGATGCCAAAATCCATCTCTGCTTAAGTAACAAAGGTGGTGAAGAAGTTCACGCAAGAGGTCAAGCCCTCTAAAGAGGTAAGTTTGGCATATCCCGAAAAGTATTGACAATCAAGTGAAGAAACAAAAAAGACTATCCAGGGGGCCAATTAAATATAACAACCTGACATTTGCACCATCGCAGTAAAGATCAATAAAAATTGCTCTGCACTTGCACCAAAAACCACAGCTGGAATGAAATATACCAGATACAAGTGGGTTCTAGTCTTCCCTGCTTAGCAACTTCATTTCCCCTTCACATTTTTCAGGACCCAATTAGATATTCTGTAAAATGTTTGATTGGGCATCATCGGCAGCCCTTGGAAGTATTTGGGTCCACTTCGGCTAACAGCTATTGAGTTCTTGTCCAGCCATCTGAGCATAGCTTCCTCTATGGCATGTTTTCTGTTTATACTGCGCCATTTCGACGTGAACCAGTGTTGCCAACCCTACCGATTTTTTGGTAGATTACCGACACACACCGAAACACTGAAATAATTTCATTTCTATCCATTTTTTTTCTTGCCATAAAATAACAATAAGTCATAAACAATCTGCAAAAAAGCAGTGGGTAAGTGACAAAGTTAGGTTAGTAAACGAAGGCTATTGCAAGCAACCACTTTATAGTTTTATTTAAGTCATGTTTTCATTTATTTATTAAGTTTCTTTCCTATGTAGTAAACAAATATGGAAAGCAACGGGGACAGCAGCGGCGGTAGTCAAATCCACAAACCAACTTGTCAGTGTGTTAAAATTTATATATATATATGTGTGTGTGTGTGTGTGTGTGTGTGTATATATATATATATATATATATATGACGTAAGAGCCTAACAGCCATCAACATACATGCGCACTTGATAATGAAAAAAAAATGCACATGCATTGATGTTAGCATAAAAAATTACAAAGAAAAAAAGTTTTGAACTTTATTTGCAATATCGTCACAGACACAAAAAAAGATATATTTATATATGTGTTAAAAAAACTGCAAAAATGTAACAGTGGTGGTGATGTCATCACCAGTGTTGATTTGTAAACATCTGTATTAATGTGAAATTTATAATAAAGGTTCCTTTTGTGAGGTTTTGTCATTTCCCGTGGTAACTTTCCCTACCTAAAAAATTGTATATTTATCTACAAAATTTTGGATGCTATCANACCTAAAAAATTTTATATTTATCTACAAAATTTTGGATGCTATCAATTAAAGCAATTAAGAGAGAAAGGGTCAGACCAAGCACCTAATGTTGTCCACATCTGAGTCAAATCAATGTTCTGTGATCCAAAAATAACATAAAAGTATATAGGTATAAAAAAATATTATATTGTATTGATTAGCATCCAATGTTTCGTAGACTAACTATAAAAATACAGTGGTCGGATCAAACATATTAAAAGTAAAACCAAAGGAATTCTAATGAAGAGATTTATTACTGTTTAAACAGAAGCTATGGTTATTCATTAACAGTTTGTTTAAAAGCACTGTCACTGTTCGTTTCACAAGCTCTGAAGCTATCTTGTGTGTACCTGCCATTACGCGATAGCTCAGTCACAGATATTTCAATTACTTCGTCATAGATATATCTGTGACAACAAAATATATGTGACAAAGTAGCAGGCTCCGGATGCAATTTATCGGCTGGCCATCTCTATTCATGGGCAGAATCACGCCTACGTGTATTTTATTTATAAATGAATATCTTTAATCAAAAATGTTAATGATATGACAAAAGTAAATAATACATGCCTGTACATAACAAAGATGAATATTTTCTTTTGTGGAATGTAATAATTACGCACTAAACATTCACTGAGTGGGCAGGAAAATACACGTGCTTAAACGCTATCGTGCAGTATTCACAGCGATTTTGAAATAGTGGAGATCATATAAAATAAAAAGACAACTGCATTGGAAGCAACTTTGTGTGATTTTCATATTGCCAAGAAAACAAAAACAAATACATTTCTGACACTTCTTTGTAAAAACAATTTTACGATATAAGGGGTATTTTTATTTTATCAATAATAAAATATTTACTAGTATTTTCTAATTAGGTTGTGGATTTGTGTTGTAGTAATATTGAACTGAACAGGATTTAATCAAAATATGATCTACAAATGAACAAAAGTTGTATGTGTGTGATGTAAAAATCTGTAAAACTAAAATACTAGTGAATGTTCTTGGGCAGTTTTAAATGTCTTGATAAAGTACACAATTTATCACACATTAATTACTGTGGCATAACAGCGTGTGTTACAAGTATGCGCTCGTAAGGTTGTCCTTACATCCTTATTGTTAAATAATTTTTATGTATTGCACTTAAATATGTACTGATTAAAATAATGAATAACAAATTCTATTTAGTTTGAGTGGACTTGTTACAAAAACAACAGATTCATGTTCTAATAATAATGCATGCATTTTATTGATATAGAATTTGACGAAATTAAAATATTTTTTTGACGAAATGGTGAAATTTTAATAATGAAATCAGCAAATTTTATTTACCGTAAAAGTGGGACCCTAATTATAAGCAGTAATACTGATAGTGATGGTGTTCAAAGTGTAACAGAGCCAACGTTGTGTTAAACTTATTTTTTATTTGGTTTAGAAAACATAATGTTGTATTTCATGGCATGGTTTTTTTCTCTTCATTCATTACAAATTTCTAAACAGCATACATTTTTCCACAGTGTAATGCAATCGGTGCTGTGTTTCCAGTTGTGAGATATTTTTAGTTTATATTACGTTCACAGACTACTAATGATATTCAAGTTGCATGCTGTGGGTATTTTTTGTTCTAATCACCAATCATCATCTCACCTCTTCAAAAGTTAATGAAACAAGCTTCTTTTGTGTTCCATAACAAAATCCTCTCCAGTAAATGCAGCAAAATTTTAATAAAGCCTCATCATGTAAAATTAGTTCAATCTTGTACACATATAATAAAGACAATCCAGTTTGTGCAAACTGTCCAAGGGACATGATAGATCATAACCAGGGGGTTGACTAAGAAATGTCCATGTTATAAGAGAGCCTTTGCAACAGAGCTAGAAAGGATTGACTACAGTGATAAATGACAGAAACCAAAAAGATCATAATTGGGCAGATCAGCAGTAGCGACATCAGAGATGGGGATCATAGCCATGGAATAAAATTATTACATAGTACATACTACTGCAAGAACCATACGTCTTGCATGGAAAAGTGACTGGACTTCCTGGAAATGTATTCACATGTGGATAAAATCCTATGTTTGAGATTTGGACTAGGAGAGTGGATTTACACCTAATGACTATGGATAACTTGTCAAACAGCCATCACACCTGAGTGCAGAGAAAACTTGGCAACAAGAACATATTCCTGGCTCCAAGTTCATTTTAAGAAGTGGGATGTATGGATACAAGAACATGAAAGGGAAGAACTCATTATAGGAGCAGATATAAAAGCCAAGTCTGAATTATGGCATTCCTCATTAACAGATGAGAAAGGCATGGCACTCGACCACTATCTCATGGCGAATGATGATCATGTTGTGAGTGAATCAGGGACCCTTCCAACACATGTATCTCTAAAACATGTAACAAAAATGTACTTGATGGTGACAAATGTTACAAGGAAATCTGTCAAACTGGTTACAAATTGGACTGTTACTGAACAATCTTCCAGCGACCATAGATTAATAATCTATGATGTAATGGTTGAACCAGCCCCCAGAGACAAGGAACCAGCCCCAAGAACAAGATTTATCCACAAAGGTATGGATTGGAAGAAATTCGATGAGGTGCTAGGGCGAGCTGCCACGCCTGACTGCCGTTTCTTGCCGCTGATCTCTCATATGCCCCCAAAATCCATGCTGTCACGAAACCAGGAACCGAAGTTCTCATAACTCATTAAGTGGGTTTGCAAATCTAGTTGCAGCCCGACAGACTTGGGTCAAATCATTGAGCTGACAGTGGGCTGCTGTGCATATGTTTTAGCTAGGCTCCAGGCTCATATATTATAGTTGTTAATCACTGCTGCTATCTTAGTAAATTGACATGTAGGTGTTATCGGTGAGGGAGTGAAGCTCCCCACCAGTCTCCCAACTGGCGTGTTGTAGTGTCGTGATGTCTGTAGAACATGTTGTAGTGTTGTTTACAAGTGGCTAGTTAAACTCACGTGTAGTGTGTCGGTGAGTCCCTACAACATGAGTCGCTGCTAATCAAAGACCCAGTTTGTTCATTATCAGTCCTTACGGTGCTGCAAGTCAGGCTCCAGCCTCGCTCTTATTTGCTGGTCATTTCATTGTGTGACGTTTGTGAAAAAAGTTGCATGCTATTAATACATGTTTATGGCATCCTATGTACCAGGACTGTTGCTATTCCAGGTCAAAACAAGGGTTAACCAATGTAATTAGCATATCTACATCAGCCTCCCAAAGGGCATCATTTGTAGTTTGTCTTTAAAACTGAAAAACCGGCCTTGCAGTCTTGAATCTATTTTTTTTTGTGTTTAAAGAATTTTTTTTTTTGTTTTTGTACATTTTTAAGTTTTTATTAGATTTTTAAAAAAAAATTAATTTTTTTATTTTATTTTAAAATTGTTATACTTTTTTTTGTAAGATTTTTAATTTTTTTAAACTAAAAACTAACTTAAACATAATTCCACCAAATCCAGTCCTGCCCTCTCATATGTGCCACTTGGCCTGGATTCCTAATGACAGAGTGGGGCAAAACTGTCTGCCAGTGCACCCACACGAGCTGCCTTGAGAGGGTGCAAGTACAGGTCGCATGGGAGGACGCTGTGTGTGTAATTAGGGGCTGTACATGTTCGCACGGTGTGGTGAGGTGTAGTGAAGTGGGCTGAAATCACATAGGACAAAGTAGGTTTGTTAAATCTTGTCCCGGACCGATCGGAAAACTCTGACTGCCCCAGAGACACAATGAATATATTTATTTATTTAAATTACCTGTGTATTTCTTATGAATTAAAATGGAAATACTCAGGGATGTATGTGCATGAGTGTATTTAGGGTGTTCGTAGGTGTTGATTATGACCGCCTTGTGATTTTGGAAGATCCAGGGAGCTCGGCTCTAGTGTTTTGTGTGAAATGAGTTAGAAATACCTTGGATTGGGTAGTTTTGTTAGAAGTACAAATTTTTGTCCCGGACCGATCAGAGAATTCCGCCGGCTCGAGAGTGGTATTAAATATTGTTTTAATTTAAACCCTTGGTGTTCCCACGTTAAAGAGTAATTTTAAAGTTTATTTCTAATTGTTTTGAGTATTTTTATTTAGGTGATCTCTCTAGTTCCGCAGGCAGTGTGTTGCAATGTAACACCACAGTCACCCTCCACCGAGCCATGGGCTGTGTAATGTATGTAGACAGCATATGACTGTTGACACATAGTGCTTCACAATCATACCTGCATCTTAAGTCTTAATTAAACTGTATAGAGTAGCTCCTGTCGTGGTGTAGCAGTATAGCCCCANGCAATCATACCTGCATCTTAAGTCTTAATTAAACTGTATAGAGTAGCTCCTGTCGTGGTGTAGCAGTATAGCCCCACAGCATGAAACTCACCGAAACTGGTAGTGAAGCTATCCAGATGGGCTTATTCCACACTATGGGTGGTGATGTCAACCCTAATACACAGGCAGAGAACTCTAAAATGAGTCAATCATACACCTGCGCACACAGGGAGTGAGTCTATGAAGAGCAGGTGAGTTATGAATGTTAATTAACTCATTATTTTTACTTTATTTGCGTGTGGGGATGCCAGCGTACAGTATTAATGAAGCCTTGGGTTGAAATCCGGGCTAATATGTTAAGATAATTGTGGTTTTTTATATTTCCGTGGTTCTAGTGGGTCATATTCATGTATTTCATTTATAAGGGGGTTATCATGATCACTGAGACTTTCATAAAGGTTTTTATTCCTAGAAATTATTACTGCTTTGATAAGTCCATTTTTAAAATCTGATGAATTGTTTCATTACTGGTATACCAGTCTGCATCTGATATTGCTCTAAGGAATTCATTCTATGTTATTTGTACTTTTGTATATGTGTTAGGGTGACGTAACCACATATTTCACACCCATACAGTAGTAGGGGCCTAATTATTTTCTTAAAGAGCTTGACGCGTGACACTTATTTGATTTATATATAAACACAACATTGCCTCATCTTTGCGTATCATCATGTTACCCCAGGCGGGGTTTGAACCTCGAAACAAATTTGCTACGAGAGCCTAACATTAAGCCCGTAGATGCGGGAGCACCCACAGACACATCAGCCAAGATCGCTTTGCCCTTTTGTCAGACGTCACGCCAATCTCCTCACGTGTGAGAGAGGATACCCAAGCAACCCACTCGTACAGCAGAGGCAACCCAGCATTACAGATACGCCTAGTTCCACCACGGACCGAAGGATCGTGCTAGTAAGTGCAGCTCCAGCCACTTGAGAAGGAACTCTCCCTTGCCACCCCCCCCTCTCGCATCCAGACGAGCCCGAGGACAGGTGAATATATATCTGTGCACCTCCGAGAAATAGCAGTTCATCTCCAGCAGCTCGCTCCACCACATTGTGTGCTGAAGCTCTCTGCTGACCCAAACGTCTTCGTGAACTACCAGAAGCTCTTCAAGACCTGCACCAGCAACCCCCGAAGAAGTCTTCAACCCCCCTCAACATGCACTACCCTTCCAGTAGTGCCACCTGAAGTCCCTTCTGGACAGGCCACTGTGCTTATTCCTCACAGAATAAACATGTTTTCTAACAAACCTCTGAGTACTGATTCTAGGGTGACTGTGTTTATACCTCCGGTAGATGTCTGCCCACCAGGGGAAAGCAGGAGACCAGAGTAGGACTGCGAGCTTCCTTAACTGGGCGCAGGTACGTCGCAAACACACCCNGCAGGAGACCAGAGTAGGACTGCGAGCTTCCTTAACTGGGCGCAGGTACGTCGCAAACACACCCATTAGATGGCCACCCATACTATGCATCTGGTGTGCAGTACGCTAGAGCCACAACTACTGGTGACACAATACACAAGGCGGCTAATGAGCCAGCCCAGCCGACTCACTCCATCCATCTTGCTGAACTGTCACCGGAAAGAGTGATAGAATGGTTCTGGAGGTCTGCCTACTTTTGGACCTACACCCAACGTCGTTGTCAGACATCCAGGGTAAACCCACCATACTAACCACCGTGCTGAACTGTCGCCGGTTGGAGTAATCAGGTACGACTCTGGTTGGCTCGACCATAGCTTGGTTATACACCTAACCAGGGATCATAGTCACCTGCTCTCCTTTCGTGAGGCCGACTTTAGTAACTACCTGTATGCCTTACATCCAAAGGAGTGGTGTGAAGTGGCAAGCTCAGAAGGCAGCTACTGCCTCCAAATTCAACGGGAGCTGTAACCCAGCCCCAGCTGCACTTTGCAGTATAACACCCTGGGAATGAACTCAAGCTACTAGCCAGTTGGAGATGCCTCACCTCCCAGCTCCCTCCCCTCCTTACTTCAGCCCCCAATCAAGACCAACAGTTGACTGCACCCGGTCATCACTGACTTCCGTCAAGGACGCCAGGTGCTGCTAGCGATTGCGAATCCCTGGTTCCAGAGAAGCCAGACCAGCAACCCTCGGCAGGCACCCTTCAGCACCGCCAGCTGCAGCGGCACCTCTGCCCAAGGACTGGGCACCAGCTCCGGCCGACAGCAGGCGCACCAGCAGCAGAGCAAGGAGCTACCCTGGACCACACCAGTACAGGTAAACCAGTGGCAGTGTGCCAACCAGTACGCAGGACAGCTAAGCCCACGACTAACTTTGTGCTGTGCCATCAAGCCAAGCACCCTATCTTATATGCCNACCAGTACGCAGGACAGCTAAGCCCACGACTAACTTTGTGCTGTGCCATCAAGCCAAGCACCCTATCTTATATGCCGGTCAGGGCCCAGTCAGTAGTCAATACGGTCAGCCAGTTTAATTGCCCATGTCTCTGACTGACACACCAAAACTTTGCCCGACCATGACGTTGTCGTCAGCCACTCGACGTCACGCGTCAAGCTGTAGCTTTTTCCTACGAGGGAATCGAGGTGCTTTAAGCAATGGATATAAACTTATTAAATTTTCTGTGGCTATGTTAGTGATTCTTTTAATGTGTTCTGCCCATGTAAGTGATCTGTCTAAAGTTAGCCCTAAATGTTGAGCAGATTTAACATTTGGAATATTAGTATTAAATATTTTAAGTTCCCTATCAGGCTGGGTGCGTTTTTTTTGTAATAATTAAGTTGGCTGATTTTGGAGCATTTAAATTTTAATTCACTAGCGAGTGTACCAAATGCAGTGAGCTGTCTTTGCACGGCTACTAGGGCATATTTTAAGTTAGATGATTGTTTAATNACCAGTACGCAGGACAGCTAAGCCCACGACTAACTTTGTGCTGTGCCATCAAGCCAAGCACCCTATCTTATATGCCTGTCAGGGCCCAGTCAGTAGTCAATACGGTCAGCCAGTTAAATTGCCCATGTCTCTGACTGACACACCAAAACTTTGCCCGACCATGACGTTGTCGTCAGCCACTCGACGTCACGCGTCAAGCTGTAGCTTTTTCTTACGAGGGAATCGAGGTGCTTTAAGCAATGGATATAAACTTATTAAATTTTCTGTGGCTATGTTAGTAATTCTTTTAATGTGTTCTGCCCATGTAAGTGATCTGTCTAAAGTTAGCCCTAAATGTTGAGCAGATTTAACATTTGGAATATTAGTATTAAATATTTTAAGTTCCCTATCAGGCTGGGTGCGTTTTTTTTGTAATAATTAAGTTGGCTGATTTTGCAGCATTTTAATTTTAATTCACCAGCGAGTGTACCAAATGCAGTGAGCTGTCTTTGCACGGCTACTAGGGCATATTTTAAGTTAGATGATTGTTTAATTATAGCAGTGTCGTCAGCGTACGTTTGTACATAAGCATCCACATGTAGGATATCTGATGTGTGTATGTTGTAAAAGAAAGGGGAGAGAGAAAAGCCCTGTGGTACACCCGCCCTTAATTCTCTAGATGTTGATTGTGACCCATCTAGCACCACGTAAAACTTTTGTTTCCACAAATAGTGAGCCACCAGATGAATGTACGTATCAGGGAGATTAAAGTTAATAAGTTTGTGTATTAAGCCCGGAATCCAGACCTTGTTAAATGCCTTCTCCGTGTCCAGCATTGTGATGACTGTATAAACTTTTGTTTTGTCATTAAAATCGTCAGTGAATTATTCAACGATTTTTAAAAGTGGGTGAGCTGTAAAATGACCTGCTCTGAAACCAAATTGAAAATAGGGGGATTATATTGTGTTCATCAGCGTGCTTTTGGAGACATGTTAGTAGGGTTTTTAAAAAATTTTGCTCATACTATTAAGTAAGCTAATTGGATGTCTGTTTTGCGGGAGTGCAGGGTTCTTTACCGGCTTGGATATAGTGATTATTCTGGCTGTTTTCCAAAGGTCTGGGTATACTTTATGTGTTAAAATGGCATTGAATATAACTAGTAAATACTGTAATGCTTCTANCTGGGTATACTTTATGTGTTAAAATGGCATTGAATATAACTAGTAAATACTGTAATGCTTCTAGGGAGAGTTTTTTAAGTGTTTCATAATTAATTTTGTCTGTACCACCTGCTTTGTTTTTAGGCCTGATTTTAATTATTTTGATNGTTTTTTAAGTGTTTCATAATTAATTTTGTCTGTACCACCTGCTTTGTTTTTAGGCCTGATTTTAATTATTTTGATTACTTCAAAAGTGTAATTTATTCTTATACTACATGTGTTCCTTGCTCGCTGTAAGTAATTATTAACTTGTTCTGTTATTTCTTGTGTAAATTGTCTGTAATTTATGTCTTCATTTGTGGAAAATTGTTTTTCTTAAATGTCAGCGATGGTTTATCCTCTGAAGTATATTTAATCCCTGTACCAGTGATTAAAGCTGGGGTGGAAATATGTTTATTTCTACCGCAGAGTGTTTGTGTGAGTTTCCACATTTCTTGGGGTTTTTTAGCGACATNGGGGTGGAAATATGTTTATTTCTACCGCAGAGTGTTTGTGTGAGTTTCCACATTTCTTGGGGTTTTTTAGCGACATAATTATCAAGATTTCTAAATTTATTTATTTTCTGTTCTTTAACTTTATGTCTAACAAGGGCTTTCAATCTATTGTATTCAGTCCTAGCCTGGGGAGTTTGTGTTCTCTGGGCCTGATAGTGCACCTGTCTTTAATCAATATCTGGGTAAATTTGCCTCGTGTATTGTCTCTTATTTATAAATTTTGTGTGCTTAAATTGGGTACCAGCTACGGTATCTGTAAAAAGTTTTATGTGTGGGTCTATGTCACTAACTTCGTTTATGACTGGCGACTGTTCAAATGTGTCTATAAGCTCCTCCTGAAAACACTCCCAGTCTGTTGTTCTATCTAAGTTTTTGGCTGAAAATATTATTAGTGAAAATGACATCAAATTGTATCTGTGTTAAAACTTGGAGGTGATCTGAATCTAATTCATTAATTGTTTCTATATTAATATTTGTGCCTGCAATATTTGTGAGTGCTATATCTAGAATATCGAGTGCACCTCCTGAGTTTGGGAAACATGTTGGTGTGTGTGGCACAATAATAATGTAATTATTATTAGATGCATCTGTGTTTAAAATTCTGCCATTGGCATTGGTTATCCTACAGCCCCAGTCTGTACGTTTACTGCTTAAATCTCCAGCAATGAAAATTCCCTTTTGACCTCCATTAATTTCTTGAGGTCCTGTATAAGTAAAGGTGTATTTGGTGCTTTATATGCCGCGGTCATTCAGATATGTGTGTTATTTTTGCGTACATTTATGCTAGTGGCCTCTATGTGCATAAGCCCTGTAATATTAACTGGGTGATCATTTATTCCATGCTTAATTAAATTTGCTGTTCTACCTCTATGAGTGGGGGCGGTCTGTTCTGTATATAGTATATCCACATATGCTAAATCTATACTGCGGTTAAAGAAAAATTTCTGTAATGAATGCTATATCAATATTGTACGTGGACAGGCATTGTTCTAGCTCATATGTGTTATTTTTGATTCCGGGGGTGTTGTAGATTAGTGTTTGAAGTGATTTGTGCAGATTTGTCATTTTATTCGTTGAGGTGGCTTATGGCTTCAATTAGGGTGGCTCGTTTCTGCGCAAGTGTGGTTACCTCACGGATTGGTTGGTATTAGGGCTTAAGTTTTTTAATTACGTTTGCGTAGTCCTACATGCGCAGTATTTCAGCCAGTTCCAGCATGCTGGAAATATCATCCAGCCGCTCTTGTACTGGAGTATGAGCATATATGGGGGCCCGCGTCTGATTGGCTGGTTCCTTAGTCTCTGCGCCAATCACAGCTTGAGCTGTTCGTCAAACTTGCTCTGCATACAGTCTCTTTTTTGGGGACTGTTTTGGTGTACACTGTTGTGCGTTAATGCCTGTGTTTTGCGAGGGTGGGCAGAAGGGGAAATTGCTGCCTTCTCACAATGTTTACAGCTTGCACACGCTGCTGTATGTGCTGTGTCGTGGTTGTTCCACTGCAGGTAGTTTTTGCGGCGGCTGTTCACAAGCTTGATAAAATGCAGGCATTGTTTCCAGGCAGCTGTGTGGCCATCCTGTCCACAATTACCGCACTTTTTAGAGGCAGAGTTTCAGAATTTTTCATTCGCTGCGCAGGTGCGCGCATACACAACAAATGCATTTCGGGGCCTGGTTACACCTGGCAGTCGTGTGACAATAATTGCTGCAGCGTTTAGATTGTGGGACATCCTCAGGTCGAGATTTGTACTTCTCGACCGAGACTTGTGTCCAGTACAGTCGTTGAATGTTGAAAATATGTGTGTCCGTCAACATAACTACGAGACATAAAATGCCAATACTGACATATGTGATTGTGCCATCTGGGTTTGTTTGTTTTTTGTTCAATTGTCGTATGTCCGACACCTGGATTCCTGCCTTTTGTAGCTCATTGACATTGTCATCTTCTGGAGTGTAGCGGTCAAGGCCCTTAATGATGGCTTTGATGTTACGTTCGTCCGGGTGTGCATGTGTGTAGAAGGCAATTTCCTCAGTCTTCAGCCAGGATATTGCTTTGTTGTATGCTTCTCTGGATTCAAATGTGAGCTGGAGTTCCTTGCGGCGCGACGGGTAAGTGTATTTCTGAACACGGATGTTCTGTTGTTCAAATTACTGGGTGACGTGTTTTAACTGGTGTGTGTCTTTGATAAAGATTGGCATGCTTTTGTATCATGGCTGATCTGTGCGCTGCGTGTTGTTTAATTTTTCTTGTGGTAAGTTTGCAAACTTGTTCGCAGTGGGGATTGAGCTAGGTGTTTGCAGGGGCTTAGGCTTGACAGCTTTTTCCCCTGTAGCTACAGTGTAGCCTTCGTCCGGGCATGTTTTTGTTACTCTGCAGTCTTCCAAATTAATGTCTGAGTCGGTTTCACGATGCAGACTCTGCATACATGCTCTGTGTTGGTGTGTCAGCCATTGCTTGGAAGAAGCACAGAAAAATAGAAAATACCTAAAAATGTACGGCTACGCAACAAAAGTGAATGCAAGATCCACTAGCTGACCGTATTCCCTGGGACCAGTTAGCCAGGGTCAGGCTAGGCCAGAGGGGAGCTGCTCCCCAGGTGGTTCCTTGCAAGTTTAGAATCCGACCGTGGTAGTGCAAAGGCGTCCTCTTCTTCCACTGCTGCTGTTTCTGCAGGGTGCACGGCGTTATGTTCCTCTTGGCTGGAGGAGTTCCGCATGCTTTGTCCGCTTTCTGTAATCTTCTGCCACCTCCCCTTCAGGTTCGGGCCGGGCGGAGTCGCTGCTTCCATCTCTTGGCGGGGTGGCGGCGGGAGGTTTTGAGTGTAATTGCTGGCTGCATCTGCTGCACGCTTAGGGGCAAACTCTTGCATGCCCATGGCTGCTTCTCAGAGGGTTTAAAAGTTGCGGGGGCAACAACGTGACTTCCTATCATTATGTGAGTGCTGGCCTTGGAGGCAGCCAGTTGGGGTTCGATTCCCTTGGGGGCAGGTGTCGCATGCGTAATGATGTGGAGTAGAATAATAATAATAATAATAAAAATGAGTAGGAAGCGTGACGCGTCAACCTTATATAAAAGCGTATTCCTTGGAATAGCGCTCTATGAAGCAGCAGTATGGCACAAAACAGCACAATTAGTGCATACACAGCAATTGCTATTAAATACTCAAAGAGCTGTGCTGCTAGCAATAACTAAAACCTACAGAACTACACCCACTGAGGCTATCCAGGTGATTACTTGGGTAATCTGGATCTTCTAGCCGTGGAACGAGGGAAACTCAAGGAAGAAGTGCAACAAAGTAGATGAAGAATGAAGTTAGAAGAGTTACATACAATATCTTTCCAGATATCACATTCAGGATGAACCGCTACTGGATCATGACAGATTAACACCTGTCACAACTTTTGACAGGTCACGGGAATTATAAAGCAAAACTTTATAGCTTAATTTTGGTAGACTCTTCCTTCTGCTGTATCTGTCAAGTGGAAGACATGGTAAAACATGTACATAACAAATGAATGCCCCAGAATGGAAGAACTTAGAATATAATTGTTTAGAGCTCTAGGAATAGAAGATGAAATAGATATGTGTGAAATTGTGTCTCATAAGGAAAAGGTGAAGATAATGGAAGACTTCTCTAGAAAAATAAGTAAAAGGCTCAAGGAGTTTGAAGAGTGAATCAGAGAGAGAATCCGGATGAAATAATATAAAATCAAGATATATGGTAACATTTTCCTTAAAAGGCAACCATTACCCTTTATGAGAAGAATATCACTGTATAAACCTCTGATAGTGGGAATGGGCCCATTTGCCTGGAAGTGACACATAAAACCACTATAACACCTTGTAGTGGGAGCGGACCCACTACACAGCTGGGTTAATTCCAATGCAAAAGAGATACAGCTTGAATAAAGAAACATCAGAAGACAACTGATGTGTTGGAGGGGCCCTTGTTCAATACTCTGAAAGAACTAGTAAATTATTATGCAGACCCAGGCAAAAAACAAGGATATGAGTTATAGATGAACAGAGACCAAAGGCAGAAACAAGGAACACAAAACTCAAATATACAGACTCAAACGATGGAAATGGGAAACAAGATGGTAAAGACAATAAACTAGGGGAAGAGGGATTGAAAAGAAGTCCACAGGCCCCTCTCCCCAGAGCAGTTCCAACTTGGAAAAAAGGATTAGAAATGAAAAATTCATAGAATGGAATAGTGCTGTTACATAAGCTATAGCTTTAGAATATAGTAGTAGAATAGAAAAATACCCCCCGGCTACTAGGGAAGTCAGAGTGGTAGGCAGGTTCACCTGCGACCATCCTCACCTTCCGGGCAACCTGCTAGTAGAAATAGTTAATAAGACAGTGAGGTGATGGAAAACAAAGTAATCAAAAATAAATAATAAAAAGCAACTGCTTGAAAACAGGCAAAAGAAAAGTAAAAATGTACGTGGTCAGAAAGAAAGCCAAAGACCAAACAGAAAGAGGAAAATCAAGACCAACCAAAAGAAACTCTTATACCCCTGAATTACCCAGAAAGGAGACAGGCAAAAGAGTGTGACCAGTCATTAACTGGCCACTTAAAAAAACCCATGAACAACAACAACACACACACATTATGCAGCAAAAAAGAATTAAACACTACTGCATGTTTTTTAAGTTATCAATACAACCTGAATTACCACAGTTATAAAACCAAATCAAAATAAAAGGCTTTTCTTAAAATTTAATTTTCACAAAAAGATTAAAATAACAGAAGCTTGTATAAGAAATCGTACTCTTCAAAACTACCTGGAATTGCAAATTTAGACTGGTACATTCTACTTGACACAGTCTAAGTGATGAAAAATTTTTCAGACCTGGATATTTTCCTCACTACTACAAATATTTTACATAAAAAGTACCATCTTAAACAATTTATGAAATACTCAAAATTTTATATAAATGAAAGATTTTCTACAGATTGTATGACAGGAAAACTTTCCAGTGGCCAGGAAATAATAACAATAAGTTCTTTGGAAATAAAATGTACTGTGCTGGAAAAAAATACCTGCTTTGTTTTGATATCTTGTACATCACTTCCAAGGTAGCGATGTCGTAACCTTAATACTGGGTCCAAGTGGAACTCTGACAAACGTCCCTCATTGTCAAGGCCATCATATAAATAGTAAAAAATGTGAAAGTTGCGTTCACACCTGAAAAATATAACAGAGAAGTTTATCTAAATTACATTGAAATAATTACAAGACTTAATTTTATTAAAGATATGTATTAAGTGAAAACTGGGTGAATTTTGCAGAGAGTATCTCCATGGATGATGTTCATATTTATTAAAATGGAAGTCGCGACTGTGTAGTACATTTAATGTGTGTGTGAAGGAGAGAGGAAAGTTGAATTAGGATGATGCATTTCATATTTTGACAAAGAATGTGATTATCCAAGACTGGTTATAATTATATGGCATTAGCTAGAGTATAATATTTTCCATAATATTAATTCAGTTACACATCTTTACCTTTCCCCATTAAACCCACTCCATGTGACTGTCATAACAATTTATGAATAGGTAGTTTCTAAAATATAGCAGTTACATATTTTATGGGCATGTGCCCTGTGAAAATTTTGTTAATTTAAAACTGAACATGCATGACTTTCCTCTCAACAGCTACATAATTGTATTAAATTATAGAGGCAAAAAGAAATTGTAAGTACGTATCTTGAAAACTGACATGACAATAATTACTTGCACAATAAATCACTGTCTCTAAGTATGAGCTATGTATCATCACATACTGCACATCTTTTCTGTGAATTCAAAACTTGAGTTTACATTTATGTGTGATTCAATGATTGACTCAGAGATTAGCATAAAGTCCAAGATAAAATTTTGGGGGTACATTTTTTTGTTTAAGATTTCAGCGTACTCTGCTCTCCAAACTTTTAACAGTCTCTAAAAAGCATGACCAACATTAGTACATCCACTGCAGACAACATTGGGTTTTGGGGTTGAAATAAATGTAAAGGGCAATTACATAAATAATGAACATCAAACAATTTCCAGCTCTACACTGGTATCCACAGTGTTAGTCATTCTGGAATGGACTGATAACACTATAAAATCTAATGTGAAGAGTACATCGAATGAGCAAGGTGGCACAGTGGTTCTGCACTGGATTCACATTGAGGAGGACTTGAGTTCAATTATCAGTCCTGCCGTCCCAATTTCAATTTTCCATGATTTTCCTTAATCACCACTAGCAAACGTTAAGATGGACCTTACTATATGACCATGGCTGACTTCTCCCTACTTCTGAACATTTGAGCAACTGGTTCTGCCTCTGATGACTGCATTTTTGACCATTGAGAGGGTGTGTGACATTAACCCGTTCAGTCACCGTGTCCACGATCGCAGACATGTTGCATACGTCAGATATTTATGATCAATACTGTACACAGCGAGAAATCAGTACCCAATGCTTTGAGAGTCTTCCTGACAGGTAATCTGATTTGTTAAAGTCACAAATCTCTTGTTTATGAATGGCTGATGGTGAGTCTTTGAGCACACAGCACGTTGTTCACTGGTTGCAAAAAGTAAACTAGACTAGAGTACAGGGCACATAAAAATATTACATGACTACTACACTTCGGATCCTAAATTAATGCGTGGCCGAATGGGTTATTAACTCCAAAACCATCAATTTAATTCTACAGATTTTTTGAAAGCCAACAAAGAAAAACTAAAAAGTGGCAATAACAGATAACAATTTTCACAGACACACACTTTAGGCTAATTTGGATTCCTACCATTTGTTCTCTTTTTTTTTTCATTACTATCACCTATAATCAATTACATGTACAACATCCTAACATCATTAACTACGTCACACATATAAACAAACCTTTGGTATCAATCAATATGTACACTACACCCAAATATTCACTCTTATAGCTAGTTAAAACAATTCTGTTAGATTGCTCTTCATTTTTTCTATTGGCTTCCATAAAATTGTAAAACATGATTAACCTCCATAGTGTTAATTTATTTCCCATGACCCCTTAAGCCATGCATAAATGTGAAAAAAATAAGCACACTGAAACAATTGTCTCTGTAAGGAAAAAATTAGAGCATAATAAATGTAGCACTTGAGAACAGAGCTTTGTTATGAAAAAAAGAATTCTAGTTTAGACAATGAATCCTTTACCACCATGTAACCAAAAGTTGAAGCACCAACCACGTAGTAAAAAACATGTGTTGTAAAAGGCTTACTCTGCTTGCTGAGAGACCCTCGACTGTTCCAGCAGGTACACTGAAACTCTGGCTCCCGTCACTTTCCCGCCTCTCGTCATCGTCAGGTCCAGGAACTTTCCAAAACGAGAGGAGTTGGCGTTTATCCCAGTCATCGCATTGCCAAATGCCTCCATGATTGGGTTCACATGCAGTATGCGCTCCTCCAAATTTCGATTAGGTGCCTGTTGAATGTAATAATTACATGTAAGCCCTCATGCAAAGTATTCCTAAAACCAGAGAGTGAAGTTACCTGATGATACAGCAGTCTTGAGTTTAATATAATTATTACTGTAAAACAGAAAATAAAACAAATTTCCTGTACCTATTATTTATTTATTTTTTGTTTAATTATAAAAGGATAGCCAAGTCAAATTTTGGGTTTTCTTCACATGGTTGCATACAAAATGGCTAACACCAATGTAACTTTCAAAGTCTAGTGGGCTACAAACTCCTTGAGTAACAACATGGTGATTAGCAGGTAGGTAGGCAGCATGGGTGGGCATAACTTCTCATTGACTGTGAAGTCATTAGAGATGGAGCAAGTTGCTCAGAGAAGCAGGACCAGGGAAGGAATCTGCCATGGCCTGTAGTAAAGAACCATTCCAGCATTCATCTGGATTGATTTTGGGAAACCATGGAAAACCAAAAATCAGAATGGCCGGATTGGAATTTGAACCTGGGTCCTCCCAAATACGAGTCCGAATACCACCTCGCTCAGTAACATGGTGATTAGAAATGTTAAGCTACCCGAAGTACATGGAGTTAACGTCCAAATAAACCCTCACTCTTTATATTTTCTCAGGCTTCTGAATACACTGCTCCCTTTTACTCCTGTCTATCTCTGCCATTCCTCTGTGAGGTCTAGGCATGGCCTACCCTTACAGCCCTTCAAGCTTTTAGCACACACTGGGAGCTACTCTTGGAACATAGTTTGTAGTGCTCTGGAGACTTTGATAGCAGCTAGTAGTACTGCTTCTCTAGGTTCTCCAAGGAGAGGCTAAAGTGTTGCTTTCCCCTTCCCAAGGGTTTTAATCAAGTTCCACATGGGAAATGTTCCCTGTCTCAGCTGAGTGCCTGGTAACCAGCTGGTAGCGCTGCTTCTCATGGGCAGCACTGAGGCTTTGAATGGGGCTCACCACTGTCCACTTCCCAGATGCTTGGTTATTAGCTGGTGATGCTGCTTATATTTGGCCTCTGATAAGTCACCTTCCCCTGGAGCATGGGCTGCATCCTGCCCATTGTCTATTTATTCACAAATGAAACAATATTTCAAAAGGTAGACATGATCTGTTAAAATTATTCCTTAGAACTGCATACATATACTAACACAGATCACCTTCAAAATACTATCTTTATTATAAAACTTATTATTTTTTTGTGTGCAATAAAAGAACTTGGCATGAGCTCAAGCTCGAATCTTGGGAACTTTTCAATAGGCTCGCTCGGGCTCGGCTCAAACTAAAAATCACAGGCTTACAGACCTCTAAAATGCTGTCATTCCAGCATCAACACTGGTAAGACCATCCATGAACGATGACTTCCTTTAAAGGCATCAGTCTTGGTAGTGCAGGCAGCAAATGGCCTGTGTGTCAGCTTTGTCATTTGGTGTAACCATACTAGCAGATTCTGTTGCTTGCATGACTGAGCTGACGTTTGGCTCAAACTACTTGCATACAATGTCTTTTTTATTAATTAAGTCGTAAAGTACCAAAATGAGCAAGTTGGATGGATGTTGCTGTTGGGCTACAGTAGGTTGTCTTATCAATCGAGGGTTGCGTTCTCTCCCATACATATGCTCGCACAGCAGGATAAGAGTAGAACAATTCTTCTTCTTAAGAAAATCAGTATATTGCAGTTGTGCAGATATAGGTGGGCAGGGAAGTGGGTGGGTAGGCTGGATGGATGAGAATGAGGGAATGTGGGGGGGAGGGGCAAGTGGACAGATTGATAGGCATGTGAGAAATGGGCAAGAGGATGAATAGACAGACAGATAGGTGGATGGCTGTTGTGCAGACTGATGGATGGATGTGTGGGCAGAAGGGCAGGTGGACGGGCAGAAGGGTAGGTGGATGGGCAAACAAATGGATGGATGGGCAGGCAGGCAGATGGATAGGCAGGTGAGAAGGGATGGGTGGGCAGGCGGATGGAGAGACAGATGGGTAGATGGGTGGACAGATGGACGGAGAGATGGTTGGTTGGATGGATGGGCAGATGGACAGACGGATGGACAAATGGATGATGATTTAATGATTGGTGATGGATGATAATTATAATAATACTGTATATATGGAGAATACAATCTAGGGTGGAGTTAGCATAATGATCATTGAAATTCATTCTGTCAATACTAGATCAAATGGTAGACAGTGTTACAAGAATTAGGTTGCAATAAGCTAACAGTATTCCCCAGCAAAAGTATGGTGAACAGCCCTCTAGGTGAAACTTGTATTATAAACTTAAAAACTGGTGATTGTCAAAGCGCAGTATCATTATGGTAACTGCAACTGTTTACAGTGATTGGTGGTTGGTTGATGTCTGATTATTGTCACAGTGCTATAAGGGCAGCGACACTGGTGGCACAAATGGAACAGTGGGATGTACCAACAGAACACCTTATTAGCTTGGCTCATCTTCCTTTCCTAGTTAAGTAATCATGTGACAGAAGAGAGACAGGGCTGCACAAAGCAGTCAGGACTGTATCATGCATGACAGACATGAATATGAGGGAACAAGTACCTATGCCCTATATACAGCACAGTGACATGCATCGCTTAGTATACATTAAATTACCAACATGCACCAAATTTCTGTTTATTCTATAACAGACCCTCTCGAAATAACAACCCTTTTACCGGGAGCCGTGAAGGGTCGTAAAATCGAGAGTTGACTGTAGTAAGTGAAGAAATTTGGGCGGCTCTTAACATCGAGGTCTTGAGAGCCAATGAGGGTGAAATGAGGTGAGTATGGAACAGTACCGGAATGAAGGGGTGGGGGAAATGGGACATCACCGAGAAAAGCCACCGACCAGCGGCATCGTCCGGGACGATTCTCACATGCGAAAATCCAGGGGCGACCTTGCCGGAAATTGATCCCGGTTCGCCTAGGTGGGAGCCGAGTTGTCTAAACCACTACACCACCGCGGCCTCTGAGATGACTGTAGTATCACATCAACAGAACTTCAGAGAAAAATCATTTGGACAGGCTATGAGTTGTATGGATGGACCAATACCTTGCCCAGGAAGACGAGTTGTTTGAGCAACAGGTTGGCACTCTCTGTCTTGCCAGCTCCGCTTTCACCACTGATGACGATGGTCTGATTCTGCCGTTGGTGCAGCAAGGCCTGATATGCTGCATCTGCCACTGCAAATATGTGAGGAGGGTTGTCCGAGCGCGCCTGTCCTCGGTACCGACGCATATCCTGCATCAGAAAACTACACTGATGACAAACAGCAAACTGTAATTATTAATTTATTTAATTGGTTATTCAAGTGCCCAGAACAGCGACAAGGAATTTGGAAGGAATTGGCCAGGGCACGTTTTAATGGACCATCCCAGCATTTGGCTGGAATTATTTCAGAAAACCCTGGAAAACCAAAATCAGGATGGCCAAAATGAGAATCAAACCCGGGTCCTCCCAAAAGTGAGCTGAGTGGTTTACAACTGTGCTACTTTGCTTGGTGGATAATCACAATAATATTTAAATAAATACTTTCTTTTGTGTAGAAAATTTCCAACTGACAGGAGTCAAAGTCTTTAATTAAGAAATGTTTCATGTGTCATTTACCTTGAACAGTTTTTGGTTGAAACATGAAAATTTACTTTTTACTGTCTCATACCTAAAACTAGAAATAGGTATTATGTCAACAGCTTACATACACAAGGCTTAAAAAAACCAACTATGGAGCAAGATTTTAAACATCCTGTCCCAGTTAAGAAGTTTTTTATAATACAAAATTTATAACCAGACATAATCAGCATCACCGTGCACATTCTAAAATGTGCTTAAAATGCTGAAATTATGTGCTGATTTTAATTTCTGTATTGAATATGAAGGTATTAACATTGATTTTATGTATGAAAACACAAAAATGTGGTTAAAACAGTAGCTAAAATTTATTTTCACTGATCCGTAATGCACTGTGGATCTGGGTCATATCCAAACTTAATTTTCAAGTTAACTGTTATTTCAATTAAACATTATTAACAAATAAAAAACTCCATTGAGTGCTCTGTACATTATATATATATATATATATATATATATATATATATATAGATGCACACAACACACACACTCACTCACACACACACAAACTTATATATATATATATGTCTCTTGATAATATAAAATTATCCTCATAATAATGCATTGAAAATAACATCTATATCACTGTTGTATTAGATGGAAACACAACTAAAATGTATGCCTTACTTACTTCATCCGTATAAAGGCCGATATCAGTGAATGGATTCACAGCAACCAGTATATCTCCAATATACGTGTAAATCTGTTTTTGTTCAAATCTTCTTTGTAATTGCTCTACTATAGCATCCTAAAAATAAAAAAATAAATTTTAGATACCATAAATTAAGGTAATTATATCTAAAACTGCCACATCTGGGAATACTTTTGTTTCTATCACCACACAGACATTCAAAACTGCAGTTTAAGCTCATGGGCAAACAAAATAATTCTACTCTAGTTCAAACACAAACTAAAACTATATTCTTAAGCATTAGTTTTCTTTATCATTTAACACGTTTACTGTTATACGATATTATAAAACTTTTATGTCAAGGCCAGAAATTCAATTAATTTTCTTATGGACTGTATCCCAGAATATTTTTAGAACTATTTATTAATATACATGATTTTGCTTACAGATCTTTATAAATTTTTAACCAGACACCAGTGTCTACTGCAGCGCCATTGTATTAAATGATTTGCTGTGCACCAGAGGGGACACACACGCAGACGCAAAGGTGGACCACAGCACAGAGACATCTGCTGACGCACAGTGCTACTAGTAACTCATTTGTGCTGTGATGGAAGCTTACACATCCAAGGCAGTCTTCTTCCGCTTGTACTTGGTTGGATGCCTTTAGTCAAAGCAGTTGATATGTTGTAATTTGCACTCTATTTCCTTCTGATTGTAATAATTACTGTAAAATGAGTGGCGAGAAAAATGTTACTTCAAGTAGGGCAAATAAATTAGTGTCTGCAGCAATTTTACAGTCTGCGAAAAGAAAATGGGAGGAAGATAGTGAAGGTGCATCTACTGGATATTGCGAAATGTTTTGATTGATTAAATATTAGCACATACATGTTTAACCTTTAGATTTATGACAACACTCCACTCAACAATATATCATCTACTACTGTAACACCACAGATACTTATTTGAAAATAGCCAATTCCAGAACATAACATATTGTATTATATATGCCGGTAATAATATAGCAAATTATGTATGTGATAAAATTTTATATAAATATACACGCAACCACACTAACACACTTCTTGGTTTTGAAGAATGTATAGACATTTTTTTCACTTGTTTAGTTTCTTTCATACTTCAGCATTTACATCATCAAATATTTTATAAATTATACTGCAGAGCTTCCAGAGTAGGACATAGCAATGCAATAAATACAAAATAGTTTGTACAGTAGCACAGGACATTGTTGCAAACACGTCAGCCCTGAGTGAATCTTCCTCAGAACAAGTGCTGGTACCACGAGACATTGTTGCCAATACGTCGACCCCGTGTACATCTGCCTCAGAACAGGAACTGGTTCCATAGTACATTGTTGCAAACACATCAGCCTCGTTGACGAACATACCTGAAGAAAGCCCTGGAAGTGCAACAAACAGTTATAAACAAATTGTGCCTGGAGATGCAAATGCTATTACTACTTGGCATGATCCAGAAGGGAGTAAACAAGAATTCTTTTTTCATGGTGGATATGGGTTGAATCCAGAAGTGATGGCGCAGATAAATGAATCTTCAGAGCTTGATTGTTACAAACTATTTGTTGGTAAAAACCTGCTGGATATTTTTGTTGAACAAACAAATATTTATGCAAGTCAAAAGCTCAAGCAAAACAATATACCTCCAAACAGCAGATTGAATTTGTGGGTGCCTGCCAACACATAAGAAATGTTTTCAGTAACACTGAACTCCAGCCAGAAAATGATAGACTTTACTAACTTACAAATTTCGTGGACTACCATGTTTTAAATTTTTTTTAATGTGTACTCCCGGAGAAACAGTGCCCATAGATGAAACAATTGTGCCATTCCAGGGACATTTGGTAATGAAACAATACTGCCCCATGAAAACCAAAAAGAATGGGGTGAAAATATTCAAAGCATGTTTTGGGAAAGGGTACACGTGGAATATAAAAATTTTCTCTGGAAAACATCAGGATGCAGGTAATTCTGAGCTAACAAGTGTAGTTCTTCAGTTATATGGCCCATTACTAAATTTGGGTAGAGTGATTGTCACTGACAATTACTACATCAGTATTGAATAAGCCAACAAACTTCTTCATAAATCTACAAACTTGTTAGGTACACTTAGGTCAAATAGAAAAAATAACCCCAAGATTGTTGTCAACAAAAAAATTAAAATGGGTAAGATGGTAGCTCAGCAAAATGAAAGCGGCATAACCATTTTGAAATGGGCAGACATGAGAGAGATTCTTGTACTGTCAACATGCTATGGGGATGAAAGGTCACAGTTCATCGAAGAAATGGAACTGTGAACAAACCACAGGACATCTTGGATTACAATAAGGGCACAGCAACAATTAATTTGTCTGACCAATTGTCAAGCTACAGTACCCCTCTTTGAAGATCTCTAAAATAGTACCGAAAAGTCGCCATTGAATTATTACTGGACACAACTGTACTAAATGCTCAAATGTTTTTTCCTTGTCAGATTACAGGGAAGAAAACAACAATCACGAATTTACGTAAAGCTTTATTGAAACAGATGATGACTGTTAAAGTACTGCCAGAACCGAAAAATGAGAACTGTGAGATATCAACACCCATTCCTGCGATGCATACAAAAATGATCCCAAACATACTTTTAAAAAAATGGAAAATTCAGCTAGGTAAGGTACAAAGTACTGCAGAGGATGCTATGAAAAAAAACAAAGGTGATTACGACATACTATAGTAACTGCGTTGGTGAACCGAGAGACTACTTGATAGCTTCAATCGTGAACATAAGTAATTATACTGTTTTGTATGTAAATAAATTTCAAAAATATGTATAAGGTTGTAACTAAACAGTGAAGAAAGTTGTTACATACTGCGGCAACTGTGTTGGTGAATCTAGATACTGTCTTGATTGTTTCAGTTGGCACAAAAGTAATTTCACTATCTTGTATATAAATAAACATTATGTATTTGCATTGAATTGTATCTAAATATGCTTGTTTTTAATTATATATTTTTTAATCAATGTAATTAATTTCTTTGTTATTGTTTACTCCCGATACCAATGGTGGACACAATGTAACAAATGTGTTAACATTCGTGAAGTTGTGAAACCAATAATAGATTTGCTTCCCCTGAGGCCAGAGCAAACCCACTAAACATCAACAATAAATAATTGAGTGGCCACATGGCGTGAGAGGCAGGTTTACTTTGACAGTGTTGAGCAGACCAGTGTCCGCCACCTCTCTCAGAGCTATTTTAAGAGCAGACACCGGTGTCCGCCCTGGCAGTCGACGTGTTAATAAACATGTATAAGGTCCACCTCATAAAAGTTTTTAAAATAAATTATTGTACACCCAGATCTAGCCTTTTCTGTGGAAAGAGGTAGTATTAATAATAATGCACTTGCACATATATTGTGAGCGAACCTGGTTTAAAGCGCAATTATTTTTCACAGTAGGTAGATATACATAGTTCATTTAATCAGCTATTCTAACTTAGATGTTTATTTATAAATAAGCATTAGAAATTTCACATTTTTAAAAGAACTTAAAAAAAAAAATTTTGGGGAAAAATATTTTGCATACAAGAACTAAAATTATGCCATAAAACTGCATACTCATATTTACTAATATGGTATATATTTAATAAATATAAATTACTTAACATGTTTTATTGGTTAGAAGAGATCCTGTATGTAGTTAAGTTTACTGAATGCAGCTTGACGCGGGTTGCCGGGCTAGATGTTTCGCTGAAAAGTACGGTAACTCTCTACCAGAGACGTACTGAAATTGTGCAGTACGGAGATGACGATAATGATGATGTCCGTATGGGCGCCAGCTAATCAAATTGGTGGCCTGGATTAGCACGAGACTCTTTCAGAGCCTGGTCTGCAACCGAGCGAAACCCTGCACCTTGGCATGAAACGTGGTTGGACGCTAATCTATTCTAGCTGATCAAACGCAAGTGCGGTATGCTCAAACTATTTACGGGATAACCCCGTGAACACTTGTAGGGGCGTAGCACCAGCTACTCTGTTACACTGTGATGCGGCTATGTGGACATTATGTGTCCTAGTTGTCATGAAATCCTTGCATGAATATGTCAATGATGATGGATGGTACACAACACCTTTAACTAAAGCGGAAGTGCAGCTTAGGCCCTGCGCTAGCTGACTTACTGCTGAAAAATGTCTCTCAGAATTTGTATAAATAAATTAATAAAACTGGTGGGGTTAGTCGTACGGGCAAGGTGCGTGCCCGGAGAAGAAAACTGTGTGAAAAGTCTGGCAAATTACTATTACACTATACCAATAAAAGACTGTTCGCAAAACGTTGATGGCCTTGGGATGCGAAACATGTGCACCCTTATGACTCACAGGCAGTGAAGCTGCAGCATGAACCTCGTCGACGCCATGCGCCGAAACAAAATCCCTCTATAGAAAACATGAATGATGTCAAACTACACTGAGATGATGACATATTCACATGCTTACATATACCCTTTATACTGCTATGGTACTCAAGCTTTACATGACAATAACACTTACATTTAACAGTTACTTGAATGGTGATGATAAATCCGTTAATGCTATGCTAGGAAACGTTATGTTGTCAAGTTGTCAGGGTTGCTCCTCAAGTCCATCTACTCAAGACAACAACTAACTAATTTTCATGAGAAAACCATTATCTCATTTAAAATTACAATTGGTACCTGATTATGTTCCGTCTTTACATGGCTTCTGATTTGTATGGGCACTATCTTCAATAGGTGGCCATGTGCGCGTGTGACAACACGTCCGCCACTGCACGGGGAAGCCTGTGCTATCGTTCCCTACATGTGGCTGATCATTATGTTACACATTGAATTTAATGCAACAGCTAAACCAGTTTGCTACACTGGATCTACGATGCCACCCCTTGTAATCACACACGTCACTGCACTGACTCTGGAGGTCTACATGGATAAGGCTCACATGCTAGTAGAGTGTGCAATGCACGTACTGCACTGATGGTGGTGCCTGATGCCTTGGTGCGTGGTGGTGGAGTATGCAAGATTGCTGCAAGGAGTGTGTGTCAACAGGGACTCCAAAGGGAGAGGAGGCACAGCTGATGTTAGGCTTTTAAAAGGAAAACTGTACCTAATATGTCCGACCTCCAGAGCAGTTATCATACTACATAATTTCACAAATGAACAAAACAAAGGCCTTAAATTATAAGACCAGCGTGATATTAGTTGTGTTGTCTACAACCAGTACCTCCGTAAGAATGTCCAAGGCAGCCAAGTCATCCATGTACATTCGCTGCGGCTTGGATTTACGGTCAGACTTAAGTTTCCCATGTTTGGTCGTCACCTCAGGCTGCCTGTGTGTCCGCCCTTCTGCTCGCTGGCGGCAAATTTCAGCTTGGAGCTCATTACGAACCTGCAAAGGTTACTCACATGCATCCGTTTTCTATTTTTACAACTGTTACATTTTAAATATTGCTTATTTATTTAATATAAATTTACTTTCAATAAATAATTCAACTCTAGTAGACATACAAAATTATAAATTTTTCTGTTACTCACATGTGTCCTTTCTGCTCAACACACACGAGCTATGTATGAAGTTAATGCTTACTTCTGAAAAAATTACTATGTTGATCAGGGCACAACTAGCACACCTGTTTTTGGTTTAGACTAATCACAATAGTAATTTCCTAATGATTTGCAAACACAATGAATCACTTTGAAACTGTACTGTATAGGCTATTCATGGTAAAGTGAACACTTTTTGCAGCCCTCTCATTTGAAATAATAGTCAATAAATATATTTTATTGTAGCCTTAGACGTTAATTTTCGAGTTCGGTGATATATACACTCTGTTTATTACTTAAATGGCAATAATTATTTAAAAAAGTGGTTGAAGGATAAAAAATGGCTGATAGAGAAAAAGTAACTTGGGCTTCAAAAATGCTCCTTTTACCGTGAACAGCCTCTTACACATTTTTTATGAACTATGCAATTATTCCATAACTGTACAAAATTGTCAGTTCTGCTATTACTTCATAGAACAGCAGACATACACTGCTCATCTAATAGAGAGTTAAAATTTCAACAGTCATTATGATATACTTATTTTATGTGCTGGTGTACTATTTCTCATATTAAACCACAAACTGGATTGATAGAAAAATGTTTTATTTTAATATAGATACCTACATTAATAGAATTTAATCAACTAACAAAAGTTATAAATAAGAGGCAACAACAATTACTATGGTTTTAAGAAGTATGCAGCATATATATATATATATATTGATTCATGTTTGGTTACACTGAACTTTACTTACATGTGTTATATTTATAAATTATAACATATGATTTATAGAAAATATGAATAAAAATAGAGAGAAAAATAGGTAGTGTGTTGATAATGCCTAATAAGTAATAGTTTTCATACAAAATATTATTAAAGTAACTGCACAAAAATATGGTGCATTGTCCTTCTGCTGTAATGTTGTAGAGTTAGTTAAGCTATGTTTGCATAAGGTAGAGGAATAGTATAAAAGTACATATTTTGCAGGCCTTCATTAAAGTTGGAAGTAACCATCAATGTATTTTGAGGGGATGGACATGAGTGCAGACTGACCTTCTCTGCGACAACAGCTCCGTGCCTGAGAACTGGGTGCTCGAGCAACTCGCGCATGAACGGCCGCTGCTCCAGGTCCTTGACCAGGCACTCCGAGATGAAGTCAGACAGTTGCGAGCTATAGTCCTCGGGATGATCGAGGGAGGGTGGGGGGTTGCGCGGGATCTGGAACAGTGCTCGCATGGGGTGCAGGTCCGACAAGGGCGGGTCGCCCTCCGCTAGCTCTATGGCTGTGATCCCCACCGACCACACGTCGCAGCGAGCATCATACGATGAGTCCAGCTGCTGCTCGCAAGCTATCACCTGCACACCACACACACATCTCACAAATCATCCTCACACACACACTGAACAAAGTACGGGCTGGTCATAGTTGGTTAAGCACTTTCAAAATCAAGTTTTGAAAAAATGTGTGCCCCAACCCGCATATACCCAGTGAAGTTGGTATTGATGAAGGGAAAGAATTCCATCTCTTAGCATTGAATTAAAAGTGTTAGGTAAACATTTGTGAAAACCAGAATTATTTGTTTTCCCTTCTGGTTTTTTAATATACTTCATTTTATATAAGTTGGCCAGATTCTGATAGTCAATGAGTGGTAATTTGACGTATTCGAAACAAACAACGTGCCATTTACAAAATCCTGTATCAGATGATGCACAAACGAATAAAAGTTAATATTACGTTGGCTATTCTGAATGCACTGCCGACGCACATTATACCAGCCGAAAATACGCAATAAGAAAGAGTTCCAAGGTAAATTAATACATTTTATTGTGCGTGGTCATAAAACAGCGGTTTTTAGTATTAGAAACTAAACATCGTGCTAAAGTATAAATGTGTAGGTGTTCAAAATTAAAGGCACGTTAAAACTATCCGTATCCAAGTGAAACGCAATTTCAAATCCTTTTTTTCCGTCTTAATCGCCCCTCTCCAACCCCGTTTTCATTACGTGCTTGATATTAATTCCAAAAGCATACAGAAGTATTGCATAATATTGTTGAATTATCTTTTATAATAATTTAAACTACTATATTTCAAATTTGTGTCGTTCCGAGCTGGTAATAGAAGAACAGTCAACTTTAAAAATACGCTATCTATTGAGCAAAATAAGAAGTTCAGACTTCGCTCCGGACACGATGTGCGCGCTACCTATTGGATTTTTCCTGAAGCATTACAAGCTACAAAAAAAAAAGTGTTCCGCATGCGACATATATAAATTTACGAACAGATCCCAATAGTTTTATTTTTCGTGAACTCAGCATAATTTTTAAAGTAACATATATTTCATGTGCAGCGTTTACGAACGACCCTACACATGCCCTCCAAACTCCGTTTCGAGGCCTCTCTCGCCGCCTGCCGTGCCACCCAAGTAGTTCACCAATTGCCGCACGAAGCAGCACATTTCACATTTTCACTCAACCGACACAAGAACAAGTGACCAAACCCACGGCAATGTTAATTTTCCATGTGATGGAAGAATACACAATATGCATATAGATCTTAAGCAGGGCTTTCAAAATTGCTGTTTACCATGGAAAGCTGATACCAAAAGCCTAGCCAACTGTTTATCAAACCGTTCTCTATACCCATATCTCACAGCAGCCTACTCGCAGTCTAGTTAAAACAGTACTTTACATGTGTTTGGTAGAAAGAAACATTTTTGCTTTCATAATGGTGAGATGCTGCCTTCAACTGGAAATATGTATTTGCTCACATATTTAAACACAGATCTGTTGCATTTCATCAGGCAAAATATGCTTGTATCAGTGCTTTGTTGATGTCTCTTCTTTTGTTATTTTAAGATTTTTGTTGTTTTTCTTTGTGCCTTTAATTGCAAAGTATAAAAGGCTATCATTTTATTAGTAAATTTGGCATGCATCTACTGGTACTCCCGGCAGGCACAAGTTTGTAGAGTCAGTCTGAGGCTGAGCATGTAAGTGGAAGGACTGTGCCGCTGGACTGCCTCCAGGCACTTTGTACTCTTTGTTGTACAGTTGTGCAGTTTTCGTAAGTTCAGGGAAGGAAGTGATTTTTAAGGATAATAGGGTAGAGATAGTGGAGGATAGTGAACTGAGAATGGTGTGCCGAACATCGGGAAAATTGCACATTGTTAATTTTCCATTGTGTAGGCCTACAGATGGAAAGCGATCACTAGCAGAAGGAAAGGACCTGTGGCATAAAAGACTTGGACATATGAATTGCAAGGGTTTGAAACAAATAGGATTACTAACATCAAGTAAGGTATGTGATGCATGTCGACAGGGAAAGGCAATTAGACAACCTTTTCAAAGTAGTGTTACTCCAAAATCCTCCCAGGTAGGAGAGTTACTGCACACGGATGTTGGAGGGCCAATGTCTACACAAACCAGTAATGATGAGCAATACTATCAAACCATAACTAATGATTTTTCACACTTCTGTGTAGTACATTTACCCAAGACAAATTCTGAAGCTGCAGAAAATGTGGTAAATTACATTTGACACATAGAACCTCGCTTTGGAACAAACTGCACCAGGAGGATGAGGTGCGACAATGGGGAAGAATTTTTGTTGGGGAAACTCGAGGCATTCTGTGCTGAGAAGGGCATCACATTAGAGTACATAGCACTCTATTCACCTCAAATGAATGGTACCAGTGAGAGAATAAACAGTTCTCTGCTGGATAAGGTTAGAACTGTGTTTGCAGAGACAGGCCTGCCGAAACACTTGTGGGGTGAAGCGATCCGGATGGGTGCGTATCAACTGAATCAGTCCCCCACAGCTGCACTACGAGGAAATATCCCGGCAGAGATCTATTAGGATAAAATGGATATATCGAAACTGAAGATATTTGGAACCAAAGTCTGAATGGTCAAACAATCCAAGAGAGACAAATTGGACACAAGAGCTACCCTAATCAGAATGGTGTGATATGCACCAAATGGATACAGGGTATGGGACCTGGTGTCAGACAAAATACACATATCAAGTGATGTGACATTACAGACATAGTGTTCAAAGACAAACGAAAAACAGATACACTACAATTTTGGTTGGGTGAAGAGTGTGAGAAGAAAAAAGAAAGGTGCAACAGCCGAGAGGTGACAGTGGACGATGAGGTAGAAGATGAAGAGTTCCTTTGGTTTAAAAAGGATAAAAAACCGTTGTTGCAAATAACAGACAGCGATCAACAAACTTATCAAGAAGAGTCAATCAGAGTGAAGAATGGAGAATTGCCATTCAAAGGGAACTGGACGCACATAAGAAGTTCCAAACTTTGGTCGAAGCGGACCCATCTGAAGATGTAGAACCAATTAGGACAAGATGGGTCTTCAGAATTAAACCAGATGAAAGTAAGAAGGCTTGACTAGAGGCGAAGAGGTTTCAGAAGAACTTTTCAGGGGACAACAAAGGACTTGTGTATGCACCAGCAGAAAATATTCCCACAATTAGGCTTGCTGTATCATACTGTTTACTAAAGGATTGGACTGTCAAGCAAATGGTATTCCTAAATAGAACACTTGAAGAGGATGTTTACGTATTTCAATCAGAGAGAGAGTTTTTCTTCTACATTTTCAATCATGTAGAAGAAAAAAAAGGTACTAAAACTCCCACATGCCCTGTATGAACTTAGAAAGGTCCCACGGTATTGGAACAAGAGATTCCACCAGTTTGCAGAAGAGAATAGATTAAGGAGATCCAGAGTCGACGTATGTTTGTACATCGAAACTGACGTATGGTTGGTAATATGACTGGACGACATTTTACTGAGCGGCGAGAAGTCACAAACAGAGCAACTGGCTGAATGGCTTAGAGATGAGTTTGGTGCAAAAGACGTGGGAGACATTAAATGTTTTGTTGGGACGGAGGTGAAAAGAGTGGGCACCAGAGTTGAACTGTGTCAGCGTAAACTTATCGAGAAGATGCTAGAGTGGTTTAATGTTGAAGAATGTAAAACCTGCCATATGCCAATGGAAGACAGAATCAAAGTCAGAGACACAGATGCAGTTTTGGATGTTCCGTTTTGATAACTGGTAGGCAGCTCAATCTATATATCTAAAATTAGCAGGCTGAACATAACCTTCGCAACGTCATACCTAAGCCGGTTTCTGGACCACCTGACACATTTTATATGGAACGTAGCAAAGAGGGTACTTCGCTACTTGAAGGGAACGATGGACAGCAACCTGGTCTATGAAAAACACCCAGAAGAATACAACAAAGTCATTGTCTATGCAGATGCAGACTGGGGAGGTGATAGGAGAGATCGCAAGAGCATGAGAAGGATGGCATCATTCCACTGCAGTAACTTAGTGTCCTGGGGCTCGAAAAAACAGCAGGCCATAGCTTTGAGCTCAGCAGAGGTGGAATATATACCAGGCAGTTTAGCAGCAACTGAACTCCTCTACTTAAAGTGTCTCTTGCCCGGGTTTGTAGGTAGTAAGAGGTGCAGTTTGCTCATAGACAACCAAGGAGAGATGCATATGATGAGCTATGAGAACTCTAAACGTTCTAAATATATTGACTTCAAATTCATTTTTTAAATGACATTGTAGCTAAACAGTTTATAAGTGTTAAGTATGTAGAGCCAAATTTGAATATTGCGGATGTTTACCAAGCCACTGGGGTCAACAAAGTTTTGCGAGATCAGGGATAAATAATTGTGTCTGGAGGGAAAATGCTAATCTTTGTTAATGAGGAGTGCTGCATGTATGAATATAAACAATTTGAAGTCTTGTTTATCGATAGCTGTGAATTCTGTTATTTAGGTTATCATAAGACATATCATGCTATTGCAGAACTGTATTCAATGAACTTGAAATTGAGAGGGAGTGTTAAGGTTTGTGATTACGTCATTACTATAAGTTGGCTATACAGCATACATGTTTCTTACGCTGGACACTGTTGGTCTTTATGTGACAAGTAAAGTCTGAGTTTAATAGAGACAACTGGCTCTCTTCTTACCAAGAGTGGGAAACATCAACCTGCAATGCATCAAGCATCTATGGGCAATGTTCAAGAACATTTACTGAAAACACCAAAGAAATCATTGTGCTGATTAAGCTAGGAGATAGGCTACTCAAATAGCATACATTAGAGAGTAGCAAAGAAATCACATTTACAACCATATAGAGTGCATACAGTGCAGGAATTGAAGTAACCAGACTTGCAAGAGTGAGTGTATTATTGCCAATGGTTCCAGTCTTCTCATACTGTAAACTTACACATTTTGTCCATAACATGGTTTATGGACAAGGTCTGGTTCCACCTGTCCAGTTACATCAACTACCAAAACAGTAAATATTGGGCTGCTGACAATACCAATATTCTCCACAAAACACCACGGCATTCTGAAAAGACTGGGGTCTGATGTGCGGTGCCTGCTTCCTTCCAAAAGTGTTGGCATTGTTTTCTTTGAAGAAACAGTGAATCCTGACATTTACAGACTTATCTTCAATAAATTCATGGAATGGCTCGATCACCTTGAGTTGATGGAGAGCTACTTTCAACAAGATGGTGCAACCATAGGTGCCATTTTTGGTTATGTTAAGACCTATAAACATGATACATTTTGTAAATAATAAAGCAAGCAGTATACAATAAGTTATTAATACTTATTACAAACTGAAGTAGTGACCACCCACTGTTTATCTACCCAGGGGAGCGACGACCACCCCCTTTCCCCTCTGTTCCATGTGCCCATGGGTGCAACATNCACTCTGTTCCATGTGCCCATGGGTGCAACATGTCATGTCTAATAACAAGTTTATGAACCTAATAGAATAGCCAGCTTCTTCGTTGACCATGTAATCTCGATGAACCTGTGACTTCCCACTTCCCACTTGCCTGATCAAACCTTTCAAGATTTTCACCTGTGGGACCATCTAAAGGACTGAGTGTATNACTTCCCACTTCCCACTTGCCTGATCAAACCTTTCAAGATTTTCACCTGTGGGACCATCTAAAGGACTGAGTGTATAGGAATAGACTGGCTACACATTCACGATACATTATGGAAAATGTCATAAAATGGTGCAACTGGTAAAATTGTGTTTTGATGCAGGTGGGAGCCATTTTCAACATTTACTGTAACAAAAATTATTCCTTTTCAGTTATTGTTCAGTTCAGAAGTCATTGCACCTGTGTGATAGCCTATTATTTGTTCAATAGTTACCAGTAATTAAAATTAAAGGTTAACAAGGATAATTTAGAAACAATACTACAATAACAATGACTCTGTATGCATGAAACAATTCAGCCTGTTCAGTAACCATGTGACACTTTCATGATAAAGAATATAAAACACTTTAAAAATAAAATTTGAGTCACCTCAGGAGCCATCCAGTAAGGAGTGCCAACTGAAGTGTTTCGACGGCCCAAAGTTGCACAAAGATGGGATGACACTCCAAAGTCTACGAGTTTCACGTGGGCATCTTCTGTCAAAAGGATGTTGTGACCTTTGACATCTCTGTGTATACAGTGGTTGCCGTGCAAATAAATCAGAGCCTGGCGGAGCAAAAAAAAAAAAAAAAAAAAAAGGAAAGCATTTGGATAACATAGCATATCACTAAAACCTGGCCAGTAACAATAGATAAAGCTTTCAATAATATTGTTAAATGAATGGCTTGGCGGCATATCTGTGTTCGTGAGGGGTGGAGGTATAAGAAAAATTAAAAGATAAAAATTTATTTTTAGTTTATTCACACATCTATTATTTGACAGGATTAAATTATCTGTCTCCAATATTGCTCTTTTTATTTCACAGTGAGCACAATACTTAATGTCTATTTCAACATAACTAACATCCTTCCTTATGTCTCTGCTTCGTTATTGTCAATTGACTCGTGCTCATCATTAAAACATGTTCAATCTATCTGTTGCCATCATTTGCAATGTCTTTTCACTCATGCATCCAATCCAATAGCCCAGCCTGCAGTCGTACTCTTACCTACTCTAATGTTCGCAGTCTCAGATTTTCCTCCTGCTGGTCACTTCTCTCGCCGCACGCTTCTCTTCCCGCTAGTTGTCTATCGCTAAAAATCATCCATTGAACAACTGCCGGCTCAGAGGCCCAACGTGCTTTTTATACTATGCTGACCTTGACCTGGAAAGTTTGCAGAACCCCAAATCTAGCTGAGAGAAACAAACAAGATCAGTAATCCAGAGCATTCTTCAAATACCTCAATGACACCCGATACCCAAGGTCGGGAGCAGCACACACCCTGATAGGTATAACAGGCACGCTTTGTACACATCCCTTTGTGAAAAGCCGCTACATCTCCGGTAGCATCTGATAGCGCGCGAATGGCCATAAATCATCTAACTACTCTGTCCTTCACTTCCACTCGCTGATGCGGGGTAAAGCAGCGAGGGCGTAACACTGCCTCCTCCTCAAGTCTGTTCCTCCCAACAGACTCTGCAATGTCAGGACCTTCATAGAGTGCCAGTTGGTCAATGTGGACAACCTTCGGCTTTGCCCGAGAGTCTTGATGACAAATCTGAAAGACCACATTATTGTTCTTATTCAGAATCCTGTAGGGGCCTTCCCAACATTTCTGTAGCTTCGGGCAGTATCCTTTTCTCCTCTGTGGGTTGTACAGCTACACCAGTTGTTCTTCTTGAAATACCTCGCCCAACATTCNAGTTGTTCTTCTTGAAATACCTCGCCCAACATTCTCCTATCATACAGCATCTTCATGCTGTCACTATTTATTATGAGGTGCTGTCGAGCAAAATCATGAACGCCAACAAGTCTGTTACATAATTTTCTGGCAAAATCAGGGGATGCAGCTTCCTCTTCTGTCAGTCGGCCAAACAGCAGGTCACTAGAGAGGTGTAGCTCTCTTCCAAACAGCGTCCTTGATGGTATTACCCTTTTGGACTCGTGAACTGCTGAGTGATGAGCATGAAGAAACAATGACACCTTTGACTACCAGTCCTTTTTGTTGTCTGNGTGGACTCGTGAACTGCTGAGTGATGAGCATGAAGAAACAATGACACCTTTGACTACCAGTCCTTTTTGTTGTCTGCCACAAAGATCGACAGGTACTGCTCACGAATGCGGTTAAGCCTCTTGAACATTTCATCTGACTGAAGGTGTAAGGCTGCAGACCTAGTCTTTTTCATCCCCCAGAATTTTTGTTGCTTCCTGGAACACCGTAGCTTCAAAGTTCCTTTCCTGATTGAAATGGAGTTCTAGTGGCACCCCAAACCTCGAGAAGACATGCTCTACGAGTGCTTCAGTCACAGTAAGTGCTTCCTGGTTTGGGAGGGAGATGATTATTACGCCACTTAGTAAAATAATCTTGGGCCACCAGTAAATACCAATTACTCCTCACTGTGACCAACAAGGGACCCAGAATATCTACTGCCATCCTCTCAAATTCGACTTCAACATTGTATTTCTTCAAGCAATCTTGTCGTCTGGTCCTTGGGCCCTTCCTTGCAGTGCAGGTGTCTCACATTAGACACCACTTCTCAACATCCTCCCAACAATGAGCCAGCAAAATCCCCGTCTAACTCTGCCAAGGGTCTTCTTAACACGAAAGTGCCCACTGGCTGCCGCATTATGCAGTTCATTTAAAACTTCTGGAACCCTGCATTCTGGAAGGAACGTGTGTTTTCCATCATTACTTTCCCAGTTTCTGTATAGTACGCCATTCTTCAGTACGAGGGAATTCCATTGTGCCCAGTATGCTTTGACTGCTGTGCTCAGGCTAGATATATCTTCCCATTTTGGCAGACAGCCAGCTTCTTTCCACTGTAGTAATGGCCACAAAGTGGGATCATTCAGCTGATCTTTCCTTATAGCCTCATCACTCCAGGTAGGTGTCCCATCGCAAGATAGAGAACCCTGAATTCTTGTCCTCCATACCGTCAGCAATTCACCACCATTTTCTTCCTGGCGTTCGCAAAGGCAACAAAATAGTTCACAAGGTCTTCTAGAAAGTTCATCTGCATTGCTGTGAGGGCGTCCAGATCTGTGCTGTATTTCAAAGTCATATCTTTGAAGATACTGTATCCACCAGGCTATTTGACCTTCGGGGTTCTTGAAATTTAGTAGCCAGCATAATGTCGGTTCTTATAATAAAATGTCTGCCATAAAGGTAAGGGTGGAAGTGTGAAATTGCTTTTTACTATGGCCAGAAGCTCCCTGCATTTATCATTCTAACTAGAAAACTGTCATAATTAGAAAATACCAAAGTCCTTGATACAATGACTTTAACTTGCAGGATGCAAATCCTCTCTGCTGGCTCAATTAGACCCAAACGCCTGACAAACTTTTCTTGACATCTGCCTGGAATGACAATTTCATTAGAAGCAGGCAACACAGTAGGTTGACCACATACTACTCTGCAGCTAATTGGGGAGGACAAATCATGCCGTTTTGACACCACCAACTCTGTACTGCCTACCCGTAGCACACCAAGTCGAGTATCGATACATCACTCCAGCCTACGTAGTTCATCAAGCCCCAAAAGACATTCATCCTCTATTTCTGCTATGTAAACATTGTGCTCTACGCTACGGTCACCAAGCTTCAAGATCACTTTTCTCTTACCGATAACTGGTGTGGTGTCACCTGTTCCTGTAGTTAAATACTACCATTCCATGTTGTCGTCGGGCGATCACTAGGGGGAAAGCCCGAGAATGTGTCGTCTTACTACTGTTATGGTCGCCCCAGTGTCAACGACCATCTGACAAGAAACATCCCTCCACCAGTATTACATCCCAATCCTTTTTCACCGACAGTACCTGTAAGAACACTGGGGCCTTCCCCCCAGCAGTCTCTAACCTTCGCCCCTCAAGATCGGTGTTTACAAGTTTTCCGAATGTGCTGTATTCTCACCTGCCTCTCGATGCCTCTTTTCCCACTGCTGCTGTTGTGGACAGTAAGATCTCAGGTATTTAGGCTGTTCACATGACAAACACTCCGGCCATTTGTGTGGGCGGCGGCGAGGCTCTGTAGCACAGACCCTGGTAGCAAGTAGTCTGCAACTCCTTCATTGTCTTCGTTGTTCTGTCTTTGTCATCTTCGTTCAGTTTCACTGTACCTGGCATCGGGGTGTGGCTCCCTGTCTTGCTTACTCCACCTCCAGTCCTCAGGCCAAGGCATCCTGCATGTTGTGGGGTGCAGACAGATGTACTGCGTATTGTACCTCTTTGTCGGCGATGGTAGCAATGAAGAAACTGACTGCGATGATGTTGCGCCTCCTCGAAATACCCTTCCAAAAATAGTTGAGACAGCCGCACAATGTCTTGCCAATGCTCCTGCAGTGGCTCCTCAGGTCGCTGGATGCGGCTTCGCAGCTGTGCATGGTGGACATGTCGCAGGTACCGGTCGCCAAAACGTAGCTCCAAGACAGACACCAGTGTGGGGTACTCCAGTCGATGTCGCTGTGGCAGAGATTGTAGTATGCTGAGTACAGGGCCTCTTAGTACAGCCGCGAGGAAGTAAGCCCGCTGTTCGGCTGACTAGCCATTCAGGGTGACAACTATTTCAAACTGGTGTTGGTACTTCCACCAAGAAGTCTGTCCATCATAAAGGGCAGGTTTAATTGAGACCCCTTTCCCGACACCTGGCCGCACGACACCAATACTGCAGAGCTGCTGACTATCTTCCAAGGTTGCTGTGTTGGTGATAGCATGAACTGCTTCTCCACTTTTCTTGGCTGCAGGTGTTGTGGTACTGGAACTCCACTGCTGAAGAAATTTTAGTAATCTCTTCTTTGATGCACTCATTTCATACTCGATGCTGTCCATCCTTCTACTGACACTGTCCATCCTGTTGTTTACACTGTTCACTATTTCATTTGCACTGACCATTCTTTCATTCACACTGTCAATTTTCTTATCAACACAAGTCAATTCTCGTGTGCACTAACTCACTAATGACTTCTATTTTATTGTCTACATTCTCATTAACAGAGTCAACTTTCCTGTCTACATGTTCATTTACACTATTTACATTCTTGATCACAGTATTTACAGTTTCATTCACACTAATAATTTGGTTACCTAGTCCCTCAATCAATGCTCACAGTGCTTCTAGTGCTGCAGACATTTTTCTAGATAACGTTCACTGTGACGAATGTATAAAACAGTCTTAATTATTTTCAGCTGCTGCTATTACAATTAATTCGTTTGTCCTAATATCATTAATTGCTAACCTATTGCTTATCTTGATTTACAATTAATTAATTAATAATTGCTTCCATACCTAAATTTGATTTTTAGTTTATTCACACAACTATTACTTACAGCATTAAACTATCTGTCTCCTCTATTACTCTTTTTATTTTACAGTGAGCGCAATATTTAACGTCTATTTCAACTCTAATTAACATCATTTTTTATGTCTATGTTAGGTTATTGTCAATTAACTCAAACACATCATTAACACATGTTCAGTCTATCTGTTGCCATCATTTGTAATATCTTCCACTCACGCATATAGTCCAATAGTCCAGCCTGCAGTCATACTCTTCACTGCTCTGATGTTGGCCATCGCAGATTTTCCTCCCACTAGTCACTTCTCTCGCCGCGCGCTTCTCTTCTCGCTAGTCGTCTATCGCTGAAATTCATTCATTCAACAACTGACGGCTCAGAGGCCAGACGTGCTTTTTATACCTTGACCTGGAAAGTTTACAGCACCCCGAGTCTAGCCGAGAGAAACAATATCAGTAATCCAGAGCATTCTTCAGATATCTCAAAAACACCCAATACCCAAGGTCGGGACCGGCTCGTGTCCTGATAGGCTTAACAAGCAAACTTTGTAAATATCACTTTGTGAAAAGTCGCTGCGTCTCTTGTTGCAACTGATAGCGTGCGTGCAGCCATAAATCATCTAACTACTCTGTCTTTCACTTCCACTCGCTCACATGGGACAAAGCAGCAATCGTGTAACAATATGCTGAATAGCATGAGATGACAATTTTTTTAGTCGTGTTCAAGGTGTAATTTCAAATTTCAAAACATTCTCTTTTATAAACTTTTGTACTGTCATTATCATCTCTAATTTCAGCTTCACAGAAAAAAAGTTTCTTAAATTGTACACTTATGATTGATATTAATTGTGAAGGAAATCAGTTCTGTAGCTTAACTATTAGACTTCATGAGATGTCTATGTGGGGACAAATATTTTACATTTACTAAAAATTTTCTTTCAAAACTGAAAATACATTACATTAAACAACAGATATGACTTCACAAATATTGTACAAAAGCTATATTTTTCTATAGACTGTTTTAAAAGGTATTCTATACGTATTATTGTATAGCCACTTATCAAAGCATATGGTGATTATTAAATGCATTCAGAAACAACTCATCACAACATAGTCTATGAAATATGAAACCCTTCAATAGAATTACTTTTAAAACTACAATCTTTTTTTTTTATATGAACAGCTTCAATTACATAACAAAATTATATTTACATGACTTATGTAATTAATGGAAAAAGAAAAATTAGTTTGGTTCATAAATTCATTATTATTACATTGATAGCTTTACAACACTTAAAACCACATTATGCTAAATAGCTGTCCTTCAGCTGACTGCTTGCTCACAAATATCTGCAATACTAGATGTAAACACAGCCTTCCAACTACCAAATGTTTACTGGTTTGAAGCAGCCACACTACTTGCATATACTCCTGAACTTACATTTATTCACTAGGCAACAATAACATATTTTTAAAACCTCTTTAAAGTTTTTACACCAAATATCTGACTGTATCTGGAGCAATGTACGTCCACAGAAGCACTCACTCACCTCCACAGTCTCCCTCAGGATATACGCAATCTGGTTCTCCGATAATCTTGCATTTCTCTTCTTAAGCCCCTGCACAAGGTCCGTGACCGAACCTCCAGTGCACAACTGAAACACATTCACACGTATCCAAGACATTTAGAAAAGATTCTCACATGTGGAATTGCTTAGAAATGCCCACTGCATCATAAAAGGCTTCTTTGATAATCAGTCAACATTAAGTGAATACAAGAAATGATGTTTAAAGTTGATGATCTACATGTAGTTTTGTGACCACTGTCAAATTAGCAACAATTTACTATCCATTTAGATAAACAGTTACAATAAAAGCCTCACTGTCATAAGCAGAACAGTGTGCCAAAATTAGTTGTAGCTTAAGTGGCTATCAGAACATGCATAACTCCCCTCTTCACACCACTACTTTTCTACAGTGTACGCACAGTTAGCTCCATTTTTCTATTGGATTATTCATTAATTTAAAAAATGTTTAAATATAAAAAAACCTTTGAAATACAGTTTTTTCTTTAATTTTAAACAGCATAATGTGCTCCTCTTATGACTTAAGTTAGAATTAGTTCATGGTTATGCAGAGCACAGCCAACACTGGAGGCAAGCGACATCAAACGTAAAATGAACAGGAACAGCCAATAGCCATGCCAAAATACATCAAGACGTTACTGATCCTACTTTCCTCTACATGGGTGCAAATAATTTTGATGAAGTTCTAAAAAGCGTAGGCCTTGACGACTTGTTGACAGAGATATCATTAGGAATGGAAACAGAAACATAAGCAGTACTACGGAGACAGTTACAAATACGCATGTGCCTTACTCTCGACTCAAAACCAGAGCCCCTCGTACTGTAAGCTGGCATGCAACCAATGTCATTAAAGACAACTTAGCAAACTGTTTTGGTAGACAGGGTTTACTATCCCGAAATATTTACAGGATATTCATTCTGAAAATTAAGTATGTGAGTCACTTAACATTTGCCGCACAAAGATTTTTTTATAATTTGAACTTTTCTCTACTTACAGTAAAACGAGTTTGGTCGAAATTGGTCAAACTGTGTGGCAGGTATAGCAATTCCAAATAAAATATAACCATCATTTTGAATTGATTAAGCTTTGTTTGCATGAGGTGGAGGAATATCCTGAAAGTAGGATCTTTAGCAGGGCTTCAGAAAAATTGGAAGTAACCGTGAATGAACTATATAACACGTAGGTACATGTAATAAACGCCGAGTGTATTTCAGGTGAATCTAAAGAGAATATATGCGTCAACAGCAAATTCCTGTCACGTACTCCCATCTATAGGCTGTTCACTGTAAAGTGAGCATTTTTGAGAACCTAGTTACTTTTTCCTTTCAGTCGTTTTTTTATACTTCAACCACTTTTTTTTTTAAATAAATATGGCCACGTAAGTAATAATCACAGTGTGTTCATTCCACCGCACTCGAAAGTCAGCGTCTAAGGCTGAAATAAAATATATGTATTGACTACTTTACCGTGAATAGCCTATAGATAAGATTATTTTGTGAGTGTGGGACGTGGTCTGTTCGGTGCACTTGTTCANCTGTCAAATTAGCAACAATTTACTATCCATTTAGATAAACAGTTACAATAAAAGCCTCACTGTCATAAGCAGAACATTGTGTGCCAAAAATAGTTGTAGCTTAAGTGGCTATCAGAACATGCATAACTCCCCTCTTCACACCACTACTTTTCTACAGTGTATGCACAGTTAGCTCCATTTTTCTATTGGATTATTCATTAATTTAAAAAATGTTTAAATATAAAAAAACCTTTGAAATACAGTTTTTTCTTTAATTCTAAACAGCATAATGTGCCCCTCTTCTGGCTTAAGTTAGAATTAGTTCATGGTTATGCAGAGCACAACACTGGAGGCAAGCGACATCAAACGTAAAATGAACAGGAACAGCCAATAGCCATGCCAAAATACATCAAGACGTTACTGATCCTACTTTCCTCTACATGGGTGCAATAATTTTGATGAAGTTCTAAAAAGCGTAGGCCTTGACGACTTGTTGACAGAGATATCGTTAGGAATGGAAACAGAAACATAAGCAGTACTACGGAGACAGTTACAAATGCGCATGTGCCTTACTCTCGACTCAAAACCAGAGCCCCTCGTACTGTAAGCTGGCATGCAACCAATGGCATTAAAGACAACTTAGCAAACTTTGGTTATAAAATGTCTTATGTTTTGGTAGACAGGGTTTACTATCCCGAAATATTTACAGGATATTCATTCTGAAAATTAAGTATGGGAGTCACTTAACATTTGCAGCACAAAGATTTTTTTATAATTTGAACTTTTCTCTACTTACAGTAAAATGAGTTTGGTCGAAATTGGTCAAACTGTGTGGCAGGTATAGCAATTCCAAATAAAATATAACCATCATTTTGAATTGATTAAGCTTTGTTTGCATGAGGTGGAGGAATATCCTGAAAGTAGGATCTTTAGCAGGGCTTCAGAAAAATTGGAAGTAACCGTGAATGAACTATATAACACGTAGGTACATGTAATAAACGCCGAGTGTATTTCAGGTGAATCTAAAGAGAATATATGCGTCAACAGCAAATTCCTGTCACGTACTCCCATCTATAGGCTGTTCACTGTAAAGTGAGCATTTTTGAGAACCTAGTAATTTTTTCCTTTCAGTCGTTTTTTTATACTTCAACCACTTTTTTTTTTTAATAAATATGGCCACGTAAGTAATAATCACAGTATGTTTATTCCACCGCACTCGAAAGTCAGCGTCTAAGGCTGAAATAAAATATATGTATTGAATACTTTACCGTGAATAGCCTATAGATAAGATTATTTTGTGAGTGTGGGACGTGGTCTGTTCGGTGCACTTGTTCAAACAGTTGGGCGGGAACTTTCACTGGCCGACTNCCGCGCGACGACGCGACAACAGCAATGTCGCCAACTCTGTACATTTCCCGCCATATTTGGTGAATTTTAATTCCTACCTAATGGCCAGAATTTTTATCTAGTGGTCAGTGGAATTTTTTTAAAAATTGTCGATGGTATATGGTGGACACTTTTCTGAATGTAAAAAATATACATTCATGGAGTATCCAAAAATTATATTAAAATCTGCATACGATGAAGCGGTAAAGAATCTAGCATATTTGTGTAGTTAAGCTGGGTTTACAATGGAAAATAGAAGCGTTAAATTATACGTTNATTCATGGAGTATCCAAAAATTATATTAAAATCTGCATACGATGAAGCGGTAAAGAATCTAGCATATTTGTGTAGTTAAGCTGGGTTTACAATGGAAAATAGAAGCGTTAAATTATACGTTATGACGAGCACAGAAAAACAGACTGCGTGTTATCTTATGTAATGGTTTCCATTGGATCTAAGCAGGTCGTGTGCGTTGTTGGGATTTCCAAGTAGTTATATCTTATATATTTCTAGAGCTGGGTTTATAATAAAAAATTACTCTTTAATAATTATACAGTAACCCAGGTTCTCGCACATGGAGCTATACATCTTCTGGATTTACGATTCACAATTCACCTACCAATGAAAACTTGCGACAAGCCTGCCCTGTATATTTTTGTTCCGAACCTAACCTTGAATAATACAACTACATTTAAGCATATCATATTTCAAAGCATGCATTTTCTATAAAAAAAAACCGTTTTCCACCAACAACACCCACTGCTCTGTTCTGATTGGTAGTCCCCTCACAAGTTTCGCTTAACNAAAAAAAAACCGTTTTCCACCAACAACACCCACTGCTCTGTTCTGATTGGTAGTCCCCTCACAAGTTTCGCTTAACATAACTATTTCTTTTAACGCTTAAGGAAATTCCAACAACGCATAAGATGTGTTAAGTTCCATTGGAAATCAATACATACGATAACACACTTTCGTTTCTTCTGTACACGTCATAATGCATAATTTAAAGCTTAATTTTTTATTGTAAACCCAGCTTGAGTAAAACTTCAGAGGCGACGACCAATCACAACAGAGAAGTCGGTGTTGTTGGCGGGAAACTGTTATTTACAGTAATGTAAGTATAACAAATATTAAAAAGCTGTGTGTATTCACATCTTTACGATTATATTTGTTCCAGAAAATAAACTTATCTGCTATCAGAAGTTTGTTTTGAAGTATGATCTGCTTAAAATACGGTTGTGTTATACGAGGTTAGGAACAAAAGAAAACAGGACAGGCTTGTCGCAAGTTTTCATTGGCTGGGCTTAAGAATTATCAGGTGGATTGTGACTCGTAAATCCAGAAGACGTAGCTCCGTGAGCAAGAACCGCGGTTATTGCGTAATTCATAACGCATAATTTTTCGATGGTAAGCCCAGCTTTATTCATGAATTGGCGGTATTTCATCATTATACTTATTTATTTTGTTGTAGTTGCTGTTCAGTTTCTTGATAATTATATAATATACACATTCCACAAATTTAACTGTGTCAAAGAAAATGTAGTATTAAAAATATGCGGAACTATTATTTTGAGTTGAATGTTTACATATACTCGTAGTTACTGTTAATATTCGAAAGTTGATTAAATACAGGCTGACCACGGTTATTCGAGCACTTTTCATATCAACCGTTGGAAAACGTCACTGCCCCTACCTGCATACTGACTGGCAAGAACCCAGTAAAGTTGGTAAAGACGGAGGGAAAGTAGTTCCATGACGTATCGTTGGATTTAAAGTGTGTGTAAGGTAAACGTTTGTGGATACCGAAAAAATTTCTCTTGTTTTATGTTTTTTTAATGCAAAGTGTGAGAATTAGCAGATCTGTAAAATATTTACTTTCCTAGTAATTTCAAAGGTTTGCTTAACTGACGCATTAATAAAGTTCTGAGTAGGTATAAGCTGTTCACGGTAAAGTGAGCACTTTTGAGGCCCTTGTTACTTTTTCCTTTCAGTCAATTTTTATCCTTTAACCACATTTTAAAATAAGTATTGCCATGTAAGTAATAAACACAGTGTGCATAACCCACCGCTACCGGAAGTTAACGTCTAAGGTTAAAATAAAACTTATTTATTGATTATTATTCGAAATTAGAGGGCTTTCAAAAGTGCTCACCTCACCGTGAATTGCATATACCACGGCAACGTTAATTTTACATATGACGGAAGAATAGTCAATGTGTATACAAGTAGATCTTAAGCAGGGTTATCAAAAGTGCTCAGTCTACCGTAAGCAGCCTTTGTTATATTTTCATTCGTGGCCTAGTATAATTTTCCGTTTTCATGTTGGCAACACTAGCAGCCGCGCAACTGCTGCCAGCTGGCGCCCGGCGCCCTACGCGGAAGAGAGAACAGGCGCATTGGTANCAACACTAGCAGCCGCGCAACTGCTGCCAGCTGGCGCCCGGCGCCCTACGCGGAAGAGAGAACAGGCGCATTGGTATAATCCATTCACGGTATCTTCGATACTTTTGAAAAGAACCTTTGAAAAATCACCCTAGGAGTTACANCATAATCGGCTCCCTGAAAGTAGATCTTTAGCAGGGCTTCAGAAAATCTTGAAGTTACCGTGAATACATTATACGCGACTTGCAGGCGTTGTGCAAGCCGGGCGATACGGTCAGCTCGCTCGCCTCGACCGGGCGGATGCAGGCCCCAGCAACTCAAACAGGGGAAACGAATCCTTAAGGCNGCAACACTAGCAGCCGCGCAACTGCTGCCAGCTGGCGCCCGGCGCCCTACGCGGAAGAGAGAACAGGCGCATTGGTACGCGACTTGCAGGCGTTGTGCAAGCCGGGCGATACGGTCAGCTCGCTCGCCTCGACCGGGCGGATGCAGGCCCCAGCAACTCAAACAGGGGAAACGAATCCTTAAGGCTTCCGCCTACCTGGAACTGTTTCGCATTTTTGTGGCCGAGCGGCGCGGGAGCGTTAAGGGCGACACTGCCTCGCGCATCAAGTGCGCCATCGCCTCTAAGCACAAGGTTGAACCGGCGCAGTGTTCTCGTCGCACTGCGCGTACCTATGGTACTTTCAGCGGCAACCCTATGATTTTATTTGTGCAAAGTCTGTAGGAAGGTTCGGTGCAGGGCCCTTGAGTAGTTTCGTAAGTATTTGACGCGTATATTTTGACATACTACGCTTTGAAAAAGCCGTTTTAAGCAATTTTTGAGTACTCAAACATGGTGTTTCTAATGTGCGTGACATCTTGAAAGCACTCAACAGCCCTCGTCTGAAGTGTGTGTTCTTTTTGTAGATCACATTTCCCGCACGTTTAATAGTTTCGCAGAAGAACGCTCATTTCTAACACACTGTCTGTGCCGCAGTTCAAGCGCCAGGTAGGCGGGAACCTTAAGGCTCGACTTCACTCCTTTCGCAGAAATTCTTGGTTTTCGCGTCATAATTTTCGTATTCATAGTAATTACTGACAAAGGCAATGTACGATTACAGAAAATTTACATTTTACGAGTTGTTTCATATTTTTGTGCATAATTTTAATTGTGTGTTATCTGCTTGTTGCAAAGAGTCAGAAACCTATTTATATTTTATCAATAAGTTCCTGCTTTTTTGTAAGCAAGAAAGAACACACAGTGCAAATTAGATACAAAAGAATTACACAACTAGTAAATTTTAAATTTTCTATAATCGAACATTTTCAATAAACCTCTGAAACTGAAATGATGACACGACAACGAAGAATTTCTGTATAATAGTTGAAGCCAAGCCTTAAGCCTGCCGCCTACCTGGCACCTGAACTGCGTTGCACTGCGTTTGAAATACACGTTTTCCCATGAAAGTATTCAACGTGCGTCCGATGTGCTTATCTTCGAAAAGAACACATATTTCAGACGAGGGATGTTAAGTGCTATTAAGACGTCACTAAGGTTACTTCTACTACAAGTTGGGAAGATCAACGTTAAGAAAGTTTCTGCACTAGGTAAGCGCTAGTGTCGGCAAAGTACCAGCTTTCTCTATTTTCTACGTTGAAAAACAAGGATAAATGCAAAAATCAAATATAAAATAACTTCGTAACTACGGAAAATTTTTCTCTTTTGTAATTTACGTAGCTTTTTAATTAAAACACCTTTTGGAACACTGCGCACCTAGCGGCGGAAATTTCCCCTATGCCAAACTCTATAGCACAGTAAGACTAGTGTGTTACGCAGTCGCTACCTGTGGTCCCTGCTATAGCCTGATACATTTGTCACAGATTTCATTATATGTTTCTGGCAAATCAAATTTTACAATAACATGCTCATGCCTTTCAATACTACAATTACGACATACTACTTCAAAAACATAATTATGAATTAAACAAGTACATTGTGAACGATCGTTAAAAGGAAATTTGTCACACTTCCAACTTGACTCTAACTTTTTCTTGATCACACAACTGACATTGCCCTTCAAACTTTTCAAGTTCTACGTCGTCATACCACACATTTTCTTTGTTACACTCCCAGTAATGTAATGTAAATTTAGTGATTGCGTAGCTAATTGTAGAAGTATGGGTGATGATACTAGTTTTGGTACTGGTTTAGATATTGCTTGGCCAGCTGTCTCACTATAATAATTATTATGATATGTTAGAGCTGGATATGCGTTTTTCTATTTACTTTGTATTTGCTTTTGCAGATGTTAAATAAATGGCAGTTGATCTGTGGAACTGGAACACGTGGCAAGAGTTTTTATTTGATATTGGTGGTTATGCTCGTATCCCGTATCATGTGCGTTTGACTATATGGTACAGTTATTTGACTCGTGTTGACAGGGTACTTGTTGCGGGTTTCTTTTTCGGTAACGGATATAACTTTGGTACATTTCACAGTGTGTGACTCTTTAAATAAAACTTCAACATTGGACTTTACGTTTCCTCTCCTTTGACGAAATCACAGATACACAATGCAGTTGTAAAGTCAAAGTTCTGACAATTGAAAATTTCTGCAGTCATTATAAAATGTGTATATTTTTATGTAAATCATTATATATAGCTCATTAATATATTCTACGTACCTGTTTTTAAAATGAACTTAGATATTTATATTTATGATTTCATTTCAAACAAAAAAACTTGCTTGTTAAAATTATTTGTATCAAAATATTCGTATTTTTTCTCTTCGCGTAACATTTGCTTACCATTTATTTAATTTAGACTAGGTTGGTTCAATATACAGAGCAGTATAATGGTTAACAAATATTAATTCCACATAACATCTGATAGATTCTCGGCACAACTGCTGCTTGACTTTGAATTTAAGTTTCAACTTTTCGAAATCGTAAAGTCTAAAGTGCTTGACTTTATCTTTGAAAGTTTCATTGTGTAAAGCACCATAGGAAACCACATGTCGAGAAGGGGCCACGATGGCTAAGCGGTTAGACTGCTCTCCTTCCACCAAGGCGAACCGGGTTCAATCACCGGTAGGTTTACTCCGGACGGGAATCGTGCCGGACGATGCCGTTGGTCGACGGGTTTTCTCGGGGATCTCCCGTTTACCCCGCCCTTTCATTCCGACGCTGCTACATACTCACCTCACTTCACTCTCATCGGCTCTCCAGACCTCGCTGTTAAGAGACGCCTAAATCTCTTCAATCACTCAACATGTCGAGAAGCCAACTTAAAATCAAATCGTAAAGTCAAATGTTAAATTTTTCTATTGTGTAAGGGCTTGAAGAGGACTATGTAATGAAACCTTTTCTGTGAAATCGTTGTTTGCGCGAATACACATATCTCTGTTAATAAAAGTTCACGAAATACGACTTTTGGCCAGAAAAGGTATAAAAAAAATAAAACTATTATCTCTGTGGATATATTTTTACCTCTATCATATTAAGTGTATTCGTAGAGAAAAAAAGTCATGAAAATGGTAAAAAATATAGCATGTGTAAAGCTTGTCTATGCAGTTTCCTTAAGCGGTACGAGAAAAGTACCATTATAAGCAGATAGTTTTACTGTGAACATTCATTGCGTGTAACAAAGTGCCACCGTTACAGATCTAATTTGCACAGTACAGCATCACGACAGAAACACTGCACGCCTTGCGCGTAGGAGCGGTGAGGCTCTAGAGGCACGCATCACTCCCTCGCTTCTTGACCTTAGACTAGACTCACAACCATTTTGTCGCCCGTCCGTCCAGCAGTCCTCCGCCTGTGTTTTCGTCTGTCAGTTGAAAGCGATTCACAACAATCCGTCGTCCGCCAATTCTTCCTTCTATACGACAAAATTTCAGTGTGAAAACTTAACATCGTGATATTTCTTTAGTTGGAGATAAATTTTGGTTGGAAATGCATTTTCAAGAAATACATATTTTGGGGAAATAATTTTTTTCACATGATAAGAATTTTTACTGAATTTTTTTAGACTTTTAAATTTCAGAATTTACCATCAAATATAAATAAACATAGATCCACCACCTTGCCTGTTATTTAAGGTGTGTATTCACGTCTAAGGAATGTCGTCAGAAGGCGGTGGCTCATCCGGTCAATATTTGACGGATGGAGGAATAGAAACAAAAGGTTGCCCTGCGATTGGTCGAAGATGACGTGACCGCCGGATGGACGGACGACTGGCGAGTGCGACGGATGGTTGTGAATCCAGTTTGAACAGCGAATCAGTGAGGAGCAGGGAGGGAGACAGTGAGACGCACCTCCATGACGAACCAGAGCTGGTCTTCCTCCTGTGAGGACCCGCGCTTCAGGAAGAGACCATAGAAGGCGGGTATGTTGGGGTGCAGGCTGAGGTCGCGCAGCACCAGGAACTCCTCCTCTATCTCCTCCACATTGTCCGCCACGTTCTCCAGGATCTTGATGGCCACGCGCTGCCCTGCGCACACCACACACACACGCTCGCCGTTACACTTGCTCGAAGGGGGATAGCGGCCGCGGTAGTGTAGTCTCGCCTCCCACCAAGTCGAGCCAGCCTCGATTCCCGGCGGGGTCTCCCCCGGATTTTCAAATGTGGTAATCGCGCCGGACGATGCCGCTGGCCGGCGAGTTTTCTCGGGGTTCTCCCATTTCCCCAACACCTGTATTCCGGCACTGCTCCATACTCACCGCGCTTCACCCTCATCGGCTCTAAAGGCATCGATGTTAAGAGTCGCCCAAACCACTTCACTCACTCATTCGAAGGGGATCAGTCCCAGCCATTTTGGACTTTCAATATTTTTGCCATAAGTTCAATTTAAGAATGTTTACAGAAATGTTTCACACAACATTACATAAATAATAGCTTATAAAGCTTTATCAAACTATTACGTCTCTACTGCCTTTATTAATTTTTGACTAGTGGCTGCCGGCAAGAAATAAGTATTTTTTTCTTGCAGGCGGTTACAAAATGATTCCGATAACAGTAGTCTAGCAATACATGTTTTAGAACATGAGCAAAGCTATGTCCTAGGCCTTGTGGGCGCTCAAAATAAAATACAAAATAATAAGTAATGCAAGTTACGGCGAAAATTACGTAAATCCAAGATGGCACGGACTGATCCCCTTTAGGGTGCTGCTCACCAAACAATTCATACGAAACACCGTTTAACTTGTAGCCATTCACTGTAAAAAAAATTCTGGTAAACTTCCTAAACTGTAATGGAAGTTTTTAACACATACAGTGCATGGAAATAATACTACATGTCAGGCCGAAAATATGGGAATGTTTAGCATTGCTACTTTACAAAGCTGGGAAATTCTGTACGCATTTGACTCTTTCCTGATCAACTGCAGGAACGTTATCATGCATGTATGGGAAAATAATTTACCATTCTGTACGTATACACTGATATGGTAAATTTATAAGTAATTTCTTAGAGTGTACTTATAATCGCAACTGGAAATTTCGCAGATTCATTCGGCAGTACGCTAGACTCCAATCCTTTGTATTCTCGACCTTCTATTGTTCATTGACTGCCTCTCCAGTTTAACTACAGAACAGGTAGCACAGCAATCTGTCCTTGTTTTCTATGCATGTTCGTTACTGGTCGAAAGTCATCCGAGGCGTGTCTAACAAACTATGACCCAGTAGAAGCAGAGACTTGCGGCCAGTTTCACCTCTTATTCATTAAACTCGGCTTAACTAAACAAACGTAAAATTTTAACTCTTCATTTGCCGGCGATTAAGGTCGGTGCATTTCACCACGCACATCTAGCATGCCCGTGTAGTAAAAGGCGGTGGCAAAAATTTTGCCCACTAATCTATGGAAACTGAGTAATGTTGTCTTTGGAATCCTGGCAGAAAATAAATACGTAGATTTTATAAAATATTAAAAAGTGGTTGAAACAGCATGCGAACACTTTGATGTTGTAAAATTTAACATATAATGTCAGTGAATGGGAAATTGCAATTTCGAATAATAATTGCTGCGGATTTTAATTCAGCCAACATATTACATTTCCTTCTGTGAAGCGAAAATATGTAACAAAATCTTAATTAGCGTAATTATTATTATAACTTGATTTTTAGTGAGTCCATCGAGGGCCTATAATATTTTCATTGTCAGAATATTCGCCATTAATTTAATATTAAAAATGCTTGTGCCATGTTTATTTCGCATCGCCAATCTAACTTACATTTGTATTCATATTACAAATATCAAAGGAAACCACATCGCAGGAACTAAAATTAATATTGTGATCTCAATGAAGACGTCTGCCGATTTTTCTCATAACCTTCAAACTATCATAATATGTTTTTTAGGCGGCCATATTTATATCATAAGGTCTGGGCTACATTCGCAACAGCATACGCACATCACACGCACAGGAAAACAGTAGGGCCTACACGCACGGCGCAGACGAAGTTAATCAACTTTTAACTTTTCTGTGCGCTGTGTGCCGTGTCCTGTGCGCAGCCAATCAACAATCGGTATATGTACTACGCTAGTAGGCGCGAAAAAGATTATTTTTACAAATAAATGTGAATGAACTTGACTAAAGTAGTTTGTTATTGTTTTCATAAGCGCGGTAGTTGTAATATGGATAGCACCAACAGCTTTGATTTTTATTTGATCGCTGCAGTTAAAAGCAGAGAAATATTATACGACAAATCATCGGCAGGTTTCAGAAATGAAGGTGCGAAATGTAATGCTTGGACAGCAGATATCGACTGGTAGTCACCTCCGCAAGCGAGGAATCTTAGAGTCATTGCAAGTCGAATTTCTGGAGGAAAACAACCGCGGTTACTGTTTTTTTTAATGGCAGCTTGTTAACAGCAAAGACACACTGAACTGGTCGGTCGTTATTTGAGTGTACTTCAAAAACTCTTTACTGTCAGAGTTATTTAAACACAGAAATAAATTTTTTAAATCGCCAAATTTTGTTCAACGACGTCTTGGGCTTTGCTGCGAAACGACAGTTTCATACAAGTGAAAACACGTATCAAGAATTGCAGAACTTGAAACAAAAATAAAAATTCCTCCTCAACTTCGTCCATGTTTACAAACAGACTTGACGTTTAGAATTAACCACAATACGCAACGATGGTAAACAAAGCGTGTGTTGAAAACAACGAAAACAAAATTTCAATGTTACCAACTTAAAGAACATAAATTTCTGAGGGAAGTCGGCCACTTGAAAAGTTACTCGGAATATTTCCGGTTCATCTATGTTAAGTGCGAATGTAGCAAGGTCGGGCAAGATGGTCTGGGCTGTGATATTTACGTGCTATTGCGAATGTAGCCTAGGCTTAAGCGGAGTTTAAGAAGTTAAACGGCCGGAAATGGGCGTTTAAGCTTAAACTCAGGTATGCTAAAGGTAATCACGTTTTGACATTGGTGAAATGCAGTGAACCAGTAATCCTAGTTAATTCGTTCTTCAACTCGGCATAGTAAGTAAAAACTTGTGTGGTGAAACTAGCCCTTAAAAAGTACACGTACTTAGTTTAGGTTTAACTTGTCATCAAATGGATTTGCGAAATTTCCGTGTCACTAGTTATAAGTACTCTTTACTAGGATAACACAAATTTATATCGCATAGTTTTTGCATCGTGGCATGTCAAAATCACAATTTTGTGTGTTTGGGACGTAGAAATAAAATAAACGATCTCATTTAGTGAAAATGTAATAAGGGTGATTGAAATGGCATATCTTAATTCATTTTAAGGTATATTTAACAAAACTAATTTTACAAAAATCAAAAACATTCAAAAATGTCCTTATTTTAAACAATTTTGCCGTTTAGAATATTTTGGTTGAGAACTATTTCTTATTGGGCATTCATTACCCATAGGCTTATTATCTCTCTGATTTTATTAACTAGGGAGAAACTTGAGGGGTGAGGCACTGTGCATTACGTTCAAACCACATGCTTATGAGCTGTTCACGGTTAATTTAGCACTTTAGAAATCAACCTTTGAAAGCTGTCACTGCCCTTACCTGCATCTATTTGAACGGGCACACAGATCGGCATGCGCGCAGTGAAGTTGATAACAATAAAGGGAAAGTAGCTCCATGTCTTAAAGTTGCATTAAAAGTGCTAGGTAAACATTTGTGAATACTGACATTATTTCTTTTGCTTTATGGTTTTTATTGACATAAGGGTAACAATTATGAAATTGATTAAACATTTGGTTTCAAAATAATTTTACAAAATGTTAATTTTGCATACACTGGAAGAATACATAACTTGCATACAAGTAGATCTCAAGCAGGGCTTTCAAATGTGCTCAGTTTATTATAAACAGTCGATATTTGCGAACANCCAACTACTACTCATCACAAATCGCCCTCTTAATTCTATCTCACACTATTACAATTAATTTGTGGTAGCGATTTCGAGAGCAGATTATGCAGTATTTAATTATTTTTAATTAAATACCCAAGAGAAATTAAATATCAGGTAATACACTAATATATGAATAAACTGACGTTGCCTTTAATGATGTTGATGGATCAGATTTTTCTTTTGCGGATATCTTCCCATCAAAAATTTGCTCTATTTTCAGCAAATACTGACTGACCTGTGTAGGAAGGAGAGCTTTGCATGTTGTGCTATGCCTTTTTAAGCTGNAGGAGAGCTTTGCATGTTGTGCTATGCCTTTTTAAGCTGTCGAGTCTTCGAAAATATGATTTGCATTTTTTACATGATAAGATAATACATTTCATATTTTTTTGGCAGCCAGTCTCGTGTCGACGAGCATTGCAACTTTTAGAAAATGTCTTCTTACAGTAACGACATAAATAACTTTCTCGATTATTTCCCATCGTAGAAAAAAAAACAGCTCTGTTCACTCTTCGAAGTCTGAATAGCAACTGAGTAGGTCATCCTATCCTATACTAATATATACATATATACATACATACATACATACAGATGCAATGGCGGTGACCTTTATGTCAGCTTTGTTAGTGTCGAGACGCTTTCGAGACATGTTAGACTTCTTTATCGTTGTGTGCGACAGCGCCCTTTATGTTAGACCAGTGAGAGCCTCACATAACCTGTTAGTCCCCTTTATGCACGGTGGTGTTCTCTCACATTTATGCTTTATATGTCTCTTCGCACTGTAGGCATATGGAAATGATATGTTACAATAGTGATGTGATTCTTCCCGCCATTGTTTTCATAGTAGTGTGTGTTGCCTTTAATGCTTTATCATTGTGTATGGTTGGGAAGACTCTGAGATAACCAACATGCATATGTTTGGGAAGACTCTGAGATAACTTTCCTGGCTTGGCCTGCAAGAGTGTAATGTATAGCTCATAGAAAGGACTTAAATGTAAATCTAATTTGGGAAAACTTAACCCTATCGTGATGATGGGAGTGATGTTTTGAAGTTGCCGAACGTATCTTACACGATGCAGAACTTATGCGCACCTATGCTTGTAGGGCTTAAATCGCCCTTTATGTTAGGTGGTGTGCATCGTTGAAGTGTTCGACGCCGCCCTTTTATATTAAAATGCATGTGTGGTTGAAGTGTACGGTAGTGCCCTTTATGTTATGCCACGCGCGCTTCGTCACAGTGTTCGGTGTCACTGTTTATGTTAGGGTGCGTGTGTCGTTGAAGTGTTCTGCGCCACCCTTTATATTAAAATGTCCGCATCGTTGAAGTGTACGGTAGCGCCCCTTTATGTTATGCCACACATGCTCCGTCGCAGTGTTCTACGTCGCCCTTTATGTTAGGGTGCGTGCATCGTTGAAGTGCTCGGCGTCACCCTTTATGTTAGGGTGCGTGCGTCGTTAAAGTGTTCGGCGTCACCCTTTATATTAAAATGCACACGTCGTTGAAGTGTACGATGGTATGCTTTATGTTATGTCGTGCGCGCTTCGCCGCAGTGTTTGGCATCACCCTTTGTGTTAGGGTGCGTGCGTCGTTAAAGTGTTCGGCGTCATCCTTTATATTAAAATGCACACGTCGTTGAAGTGTACGATGGTATGCTTTATGTTATGCCGTGCGCGCTTCGCCGCAGTGTTTGGCATCACCCTTTATGTTAGGGTGTGTACATCGTTGAAGTGTTCGGCAACGNCCGTGCGCGCTTCGCCGCAGTGTTTGGCATCACCCTTTATGTTAGGGTGTGTACATCGTTGAAGTGTTCGGCAACGTTCTTTATGTTACACCAAGTGCCATGGAGATGTCCTTTATGTTATGCCTCGCGTCACGGCGAGTGGGGAAGACTCTGAGATAAACCTCCTAGCTTGGAATGCTAGCATGTGAGACAATCTCTCGCTTGAAATACGAGTATATGATCTAGTAGGAATGAATTAAATGGTAATCGTATTTGGAAAGACTGTGAGATAACCCATGATTTAGGGAGCAGTCAGGTGACATGGTAGGGATTTGGGAAGACCTGGAGTACCCCCCTGTAAGAGTATGATGTAGGGGCCGGTCGGGTGACGTGGCAGGAATTTGGGACGACTCGGAGAACACCCCCCTGCAAGAGTGTGGTGTAGGGGCCAGTCGGGATGTCAGGGACGACTCAGAGAACACCCTCTTGCCTATGTTATGTATTTGCTGGTTGTACCTTAAACAGTTCGGGAAGGATGATCAACTATGCTTTATAAGTTCGCATAGGGGCTTAAATAACTATGTGTTAATTTTCCTTGATGTCGGCGATGCCAATGTTATCAATTTGACCAGTACATCTTAAGCATTTCGGATATTACGTCCACCTATGCTTATAAGTTTGCATAGGGCTTAAATGACCATGTTTTAATTTTCCTTGTCNCATTTCGGATATTACGTCCACCTATGCTTATAAGTTTGCATAGGGCTTAAATGACCATGTTTTAATTTTCCTTGTCGGCGGCGATGCCTGTGTTATGAATTTGACGACTACATCTTAAACGGTTCGGGAATTACGGCCAACTATGCTTATAAGTTCGCATAGTGCTTAAATGACCATTTGTTAATTTTCCTTGTCTGCATCGATACCTATGATATGAATTTGACTACTACATCTTAAANCATTTCGGATATTACGTCCACCTATGCTTATAAGTTTGCATAGGGCTTAAATGACCATGTTTTAATTTTCCTTGTCAGCGGCGATGCCTGTGTTATGAATTTGACGACTACATCTTAAACGGTTCGGGAATTACGGCCAACTATGCTTATAAGTTCGCATAGTGCTTAAATGACCATGAGTTAATTTTCCTTGTCTGCATCGATGCCTATGATATGAATTTGACGACATCGTAAACGGTTCGGGAATTATGGCCAACTATGCTTATAAGTTCGCATAGTGCTTAAATGACCATGAGTTAATTTTCCTTGTCTGCATCGATGCCTATGATATGAATTTGACGACATCGTAAACGGTTCGGGAATTATGGCCAACTATGCTTATAAGTTCGCATAGCGCTTAAATGACCATTTGTTAATTTTCCTTGTCTGCATCGATACCTATGATATGAATTTGACTACTACATCTTAAACGGTTCGGGAATTACGGCTAACTATGCTTATATAGGACTTAAATGACACGTGCAGTTTATATCGTATTTGGGAAAAACCACTCAGCTCCTCAGCTTACCCAAAAATGAGTCATTCCTCCACATTGTTGGGCCATTGAAAAAAATAATATTTTGAGGGAAATTAGGGAAATTTCGAGGGAAAAAGGGACATTTTTAGGAAACAAGGGTAATTTCGAAGGAAATACGCGACATTTCGGGGGAAAAAGGGACATTTCGAGGGGAAAACGAAAACAAATTGGCGGCGGAATGCAAGGGCAGGAGGTCCTCATCTTGTCCTCCCTGCCTCCCTGTCGAGAACCTGCGTTCAAACCGGCTATATATAACTACTACTTATAACACGTTGGTCCAGAATAAGACAGTGACGATGCATGAACAAATTTGCGATGTAATTTTTGCGGAGTTCGTCAATACGGCGTAATTGTTGTTAGATCCCAGGTTTACCTTTGATCATGAGCCAAGAAAATTTAAGTTCAAATGTATTGGTGATTGGGATATTTGCAAGTCTTCTTGCATAAGTAACTTTTTTATGAAATGTCTTTGTGGGTCAGCATAGTTGCCCGTATTAATGAAATACATAAATTTGATTTTTGAGTTGGTCATCGCACCGAAAATTATTACAAAAACATTGTTGCAAACACGGTCAAAACTAATTAATTTACACGAAACTCTTCATTAAAACCCGTACAATTGACACTAATATTAGTACAAGTTTTTAACTAAATTCATAGCGCCTTAAAAAGAATAACTGTGATTAATTAAAAACTGAAAAATGAAAAGTTTTTCTTTAGTATATATTGCATAACATTTTCCGTTGTGCGTTAGTACAAGTTTTAATATATTTCAGAACCATCTGAAAACCATTCATATGGAGATGCTCCGTTTGGCACTATTTCAATATTTCCACTAATTCGTAACTTCAGACTGCCATACATCAAAACTATGTGGTTGTAAGCGGGATCCAGGCACATCACTTTAGCACGTTCAGGCATAGGGAAACAGACAGGGAGACAAGATTATGTTTACAGCGAAGATGAAAACTTCTCTCGCATACTCCTAGCTCGTGGTACACCAATCCTCAACAGCCGGCGTGCAAAATGGGCATAACAACACCGATGTACTGTGTGCCTTTCGGGCGAGAAAATCACGTATTTCGCCCCAGTACCTCAGACTATTAAAGATGAGCAAAAAAATACAGTGGCAAACGAAGCGTGTTTGGTCATGCGGTAGCGTGCCCGACTCGCATTCCTGATGTCGTGGGTTCGATCCCGGTCGGCTGCGCTGGGGGTGGTTTTCTCCCGAAGCGGTTCCCCACCCCTTCCATTCCAGGCGAATGCTGGTGCGGTTCCTGCACGTACATCCTGCCAGTTCCCTATACTCAGTTGTCCTGTAAAAAGGCCTACAGCTGTTGGCGTGCACATAATAAATACACATAAAACGTCTCGCCATATTGAANTGACGATGCATGAACAAATTTGCGATGTAATTTTTGCGGAGTTCGTCAATACGGCGTAATTGTTGTTAGATCCCAGTTTTACCTTTGATCATTAGCCAAGAAAATTTAAGTTCAAATGTATTGGTGATTGGGATATTTGCAAGACTTCTTGCATAAGTAACTTTTTTATGAAATGTCTTTGTGGGTCAGCATAGTTGCCCGTATTAATGAAATACATAAATTTGATTTTTGAGTTGGTCATCGCACCGAAAATTATTACAAAAACATTGTTGCAAATACGGTCAAAACTAATTAATTTACACGAGACTCTTCATTAAAACCCGTACAATTTACACTAATATTAGTACATGTTTTTAACTAAATTCATAGCGCCTTAAAAAGAATAACTGTAATTAATTAAAAACTGAAAAATGAAAAGTTTTTCTTTAGTATATATTGCATAACATTTTCCGTTGTGCGTTAGTACAAGTTTTAATATATTTCAGAACCATCTGAAAACCATTCAGATGGAGATGCACCGTTTGGCACTATTTCAATATTTCCACTAATTCGTAACTTCAGAACTTTAGCAAGTTCAGGCATAGGGAAACAGACAGGGAGACAAGATTATGTTTACAGCGAAGATGAAAACTTCTCTCGCATACTCCTAGCTCGTGGTACACCTATCCTCAACAGCCGGCGTGCAAAATGGGCATAACAACACCGATGTACTGTGTGCCTTTCGGGCGAGAAAATCACGTATTTCGCCCCAGTACCTCAGACTATTAAAGATGAGGAAAAAAATACAGTGGCAAACGAAGCGTGTTTGGTCATGCGGTAGCGTGTCCGACTCGCATTCCTGATATCGTGGGTTCGATCCCGGTCGGCTGCGCTGGGGGTGGTTTTCTCCCGAAGTGGTTCCCCACCCCTTCCATTCCAGGCGAATGCTGGTGCGGTTCCTGCACGTACATCCTGCCAGTTCCCTATACTGAGTTGTCCTGTAAAAAGGCCTACAGCTGTTGGCGTGCACATAATAAATACACATAAAACGTCTCGCCATATTGAAAAAAAAAAAAAAAACTTCATGCTTCGGTAATTAAGTGGGTAGTGCGGATATAAACCACTTTAAAAGTTCAAAATCTTGCCTGTTCACGGGTATACGCCATTTTACGTCACGAAGAACTTTACATAAGTGAAATTTAGACACCGTAACAATGAGGAAGCTCAAAGCTGAAACTAATTTCATGTTTGAGCAATTTTCACTGTATGGCTGTCACTGATTTGGCTGCTCTTTCACTATTTCAGGTTTAGTTGTATTCGACATATTTGGAGTTAGGCCTAATTTATGCTCCACAGCCTCTTAAAAGCACGCGAGACAAATTAATGCTATACATGTTAATTGTATTCTACAACAAATTCATGGAAGCCAGTATAGAAAAACGAAGAGCACACAATCCTAAATAACTGTTTTTACAAACTTTGGGAGCAGACAGTAGAATAGTTTGGAATAGTCCATTCACGGTTACTTCCAACTTATCTGAAGCCCTACTAAAGTTATACTTTCAGGATGTTCATGTGCCTAATGCAAACAAAGATTAACCTAGTGTACAAAATTCCACCAAAGGGGCAATGCGCCGCATTCATGCGCACACAGCACAAATTCTCAAAAGAGCAAAGCGGATTCGAGACTCTTCGATGTGAGTATGACATTGCCTCAGAATATACCAAACTACTCTACTGCAGACATTTTAGGAGAGTGATGTATTTCTGCCTCAAATTTCTGCCATGCAATTGCGGCGCAAGAAATTATGAAAATCAAATCCATCAATCTATAGCAAAAAATTTGCTTACAAAGTTGGAAAAAACTATTATCTGCCCTTTCTTAGTTTCACAGCGTTGCCTTCCGAGAACTTGAGGAGCTCAGGCAAGGCATTCAGCGATAATGTAAGTGCCACGCCGTGTTGAAGGCAGTGGAGAGACTTGCCGCTGATGGTGTCCTTGGCACTGAAGACCTCGCCGTAGGTGCCCTCCCCGATGAGGTCCTGCAGGACGAACCTCTCGCCAGGCTCCGGGAGCTGCTCGAAGCGCACATGGTTGCTCAGGCCCTGGTACGACATCCTTCATCCCCTGCAACCACACCGACACAAAACATACGTCACAGTTCAATGCTAATTAAACAGCTTTAAGAGACCTGCTTCATTTATTATTTAATTTTTTCTTTTGTATATTTATAAAGTACAGATGTATGTACACTATGCGCAATTCATACTAATACACATACAGTTATACTGTACTATATATATATATATATATATATATGTCTTGTCAATTGCTTACTTTATGTTTTTCTATTGTGACTCCCTTCTGCTACACTACGAAATTAATACCAACCATTAATTTATTTATTAGTATCCTCGCATAGAACACAAGGTATTTTTTTAAAAAAAATTATAGCTTTATAAAGTCCCTTAATTATGCTAATTGGCTAATCGTGGGAAGGCACGAATAAAAGTTACAAATTAAACTAACACACACATGACCACCAACACGGAATTGATACTAATAAATATCTTCATTAAGATGGCGAACTTTAGGCCATATGGCCTTGTCTACCACTCAGCACATACGTAAATAACCCTCATAATACTTCAGTGAAAGCCTATTTAAACTTATTAATTTTGTGCAATTTTTAAAATAATGTTTGAGAGTTTGTTTCAGACCTGAACAAATTGAACACGAAAATAACGGGAGTATAAATCTGACTTGTACTGGCGGAATGGTAAGGAGGAAACTATAGGATCTAGTAATAATAATAAAAATATGGCGCGAATGCAACGGTAGATAACTATAATACAGATATAATGGCCAACGATGATTCATGACTTTAAGAAGTAATAACATTGTATGACGTTTCCTTCGCTGATGCAGACGCAATCCGAGGTCACCTCAGATACCTTGGAACTCGGTCACTCAGACCCCGAACGTGTCAAATTTTAAGGAATATATATATATATGTATATATATGTATATAATATATAAACATATATATCACTAGCACACACAAAGGATGAGTTTGAAAAAAAAACTACAAACTCAGCGTGCATATTCCTTATGAAAAAATCAATCGAAAACATACATGTAGGCTATTTATTCACGGTAAAGTGATCACTTTTGAAAGCCGTCTCATTTTGAAAAGTAGTCAATAAAAATATTTTATTGCAGCCTTAGACGTTAACTTTTGAGTGCGGTGAAATATGCACACTGTGTTTATTACTTGCATGGCAATATTTATTTTAAAAAGGTGGTTAAAGGATAAGTAATGGCTGAATGGAAAAAGTAACTAGCCTCAAAAGTGCTCACTTTACCGTGAACAGCCTATATTTGAAACGCATGGTCGACGATGCTTCATGAGAGTGGTACGCGCAAAGGTGGAGCCTAAACACAATTTTATTGCAAATATTACAGAAAGTACTTTAAATGAAACAATGACAGTGAGAATAATGTGTAGTTGAACGAAGTTCTGCAACCACTGCAAAACCGTTCGCTGCCATAATATTATGTCGTAGAGAAAATGAAGGGTTGCAACCCTTTTGTCGAATAAATGTATGTGATGCCGAAGCTTACTTGGTTTTCCAATGACAGATTGTAAATAAAAACGTTAGAATTAACCAACAAGGTGACCTTGTTTCATTACTCTAAACCTCCACCGTTTGCGAAGAATTGATGCATAAATGTCCAGAAATACTTTTGTGTGTTGTTTGACAGCCAAGTGCAGAAACACNACCGTTTGCGAAGAATTGATGCATAAATGTCCAGAAATACTTTTGTGTGTTGTTTGACAGCCAAGTGCAGAAACACGATGGTTTCGGCCTTTATGCAGGCGGAGTTTGTCAATGTTTCCCCACTGTGTGCGTGTTTGTACACGCGCGTGTGTATATATGTGTATATCTACACTGGGNCCCCACTGTGTGCGTGTTTGTACACGCGCGTGTGTATATATGTGTATATCTACACTGGGGAGCCAAAAAAAACTGGTATAGGCGCGCGTATGCAAATAACAGAGGTATGGAACCAATCAGAGTAACGCGATGCGGTCGGCAGCGCCTATATAAGACAACAAGCGTCTGGCAAAGTTGCCAGATCGGTTACTGCTGCTACAATGGCAGGTTATCAAAATTTAAGTGAGTTTGAACGTGGTGGCCCTCTAGCGTAATTTTCTAAGCTTTGTTTATATGAGGCGGGAAAATATCCTGGAAGTATAACTTTAGCAGGACTTCAGAAAAGTTGAAAGTAAACGTGGATGAAGTATACTGATAGTATTCGTGTGGTTAGGTGCAATGATTTTTTTCAAAGGTTGATTTTAGAAATGCTTACTTTACCGTGACCATCCTTTAGGGCAATTAGAGACGGAATCAGTTGCTCGGGGAATGAGGAGCGAGGAAGTAATAGTGCATGGTATTTATTAAGAAACCATCCCGACATTCACCTAGAGTGATTTCGGGAAACCTTTGGAAACCGAAACCAGCATTTTCGGATGGAGAATAGAAACCGGTTCCACCCGAATGCGAGTCCATTGTATTAGTAATACTACGTCACCACGCTCGGTCTGAAGTATCCAAACAGATTTCCCGTTGCCACACTCTGCCAATGCCACTGTCTACGCCAGACGTCGTGGCACTTGTGTGCGCGGTGTTGTGGGGGTTTACTGGAGAGAGGGGAAACAACTGCCTGCCTGTGCAGGTCTGGCTGTATAGCATCCGACCTGAAAAATCATCCCATCACACGCAGTTCAACTGCATAAGTCGTTTACGTTGGATACCAGTTAATGTTCAGGAATATATAAAGGGTTATTCGTAGCAATCAAAGGGAGTAGCAAAACGTATAAGTAGGTGTTGTGACCGCGATTCTAAAAAAAACAAGTGTTACAACATAACGATTAACAAAGCAACTGAAAGAGTAGCCAACTACTCTGGCATTAGAAAAAGGTATGTCCTAAGGATAAGGAAACAGTGCAAACAGCGCCAAAACGAACCGTAAACTACTCTGGGTGAGATTATGGAAGGGAGGGGGGTGCACATCTGATCGTGGACACGACCAGAACTACGAATGTCCGTTACGTGTCGCTCATGGTTCACGACAGGCGTCTGTTTCTTTGGTGGCTCTAGTAGCTGCAGGTCACGCGTTCATGTTGTGAGTCACAGTGGTGACGCAGTCTACCGATAATTACGTCGGTTATATATCATCAAGCACTGAGTTTAGAAACCTGCAGGCATCTAGTTTATAATGCGGCAAGGAAACTATGTACGTTCTATTTAAATAAATAGAACTTGGTGTTGAAAGGCGTGCTTCCATACTTTACATGAGTGTGTTTATCCTTCCAACTTGTGAGCCCCTTACGTGGAAGCAATCCTGTGCAAACAGTTTGGCAATATTTTGTTACGTCTCGGTATTATTTCAGGCCGCAGTGTTAGGTGAGACATCCTGTATATTAGACATAACACTTGTCATCTCAAAGTGAACATTAAGTGTTCTTTCCTCCTATAGGCTGTTCACATTAAATTGGGCCTTTGAAATCAACCTTTGAAAAATGTCACTGCTCCCTCCTACTTACCTATATTCTAACGGGCGTCCTGACTTGCACGTGCCCGGTAAGGGTGGTAATGACGGATGGGGAAAAAAGTTCCATAACGTAGCGCTGATTTTAAAGTGTTGTGTAAACATTCATTAATTCTAAAATTATTTCATTTAATTTGTGTTCCTTTTAATGAATGAGTGAGAAAACTGGTAAAATATTTATTTTTCTAATAATTTCTCAGTTTCACTTGGCCAACGCACGAATAAAGTGATCAGGCTGATGGCAATATTAATTTTATATATGGTGGAATAACACATAATGTGCATACAAGTAGATCTTAAGCACGGCTTACAAAAGTGCTCAGTTTACCGTGAACAGTCTTTACCAGGAAGTATTTTGCGTGTCCGTGACCCAGAAGCGCGGGAGCGCTAAGGACGACCCAGGCACGCGCATCACATGCCTCATCACCTCTATGCGCAAGGCACTGAACACGTGTGCAGTCTTTCCTTCAGCAAATCGCCTCCATGAGACTCTTAAAAATAATTAACAAAATATTTCTAAAATGTTCCGATTTCCAAAAATAAAGTGAAAATTTCCGTAGCATCTAGTTTCTTGTCGTGCATTTACCTAGGAATCTTCGTTTTGAACAACAACAAACCAGCATGGTCGTAAACAGAGCTTTCAACCACGCACCAAAACGGTAATGCAGAATATCTTCTTACATGTGGACAGCTTTGTTCGGTGTCATCGGTGTAAATGTGAACTGAACCAGGCTTTAGTGTGAAATCATCCAACGGAAACCTTAGATAATGTTTTTAGTTAAGATCATAGAAAACCGTACCGTTACTAATTCCGCCCGCTGCAGCGCCTGGCTGTGTAGGGAGATCAAGTACCACCACGTCTGGCACGGACAGTAGAACAGAAACGGCAGTCACTGGTTACGCTGAAGTCAATATGTAGTTGTGAAAACGGAATTTAAAAATAAAAACAGATTTCAAAAGTACTTAGTTCACTGTAAACCAGCTATACCACAGACTAAAGATGAGGTAGACAGATTTCGTTGGCTGCGCACATCCAGTCTCTGTGTACAAACATTGAATTGCTTTTCTGCCAACAAGTATAGCAAAAACAGCATGCATTGGATTTGAGGTTACAATACTGATTAGTAAACAAGTGCTTTGAAATGTACGTATACTTCCTCTAACCAATTTATAATGCAGATTGATGCTCCGTAGCATCTGTAGCTTAAATNCATGCATTGGATTTGAGGTTACAATACTGATTAGTAAACAAGTGCTTTGAAATGTACGTATACTTCCTCTAACCAATGTATAATGCAGATTGATGCTCCGTAGCATCTGTAGCTTAAATAAAAAAAAAAACATAAACATTGAAACTCAATACAGCCAACCCAATAATGAGAAAATGCCCATACTTGAAAAAATATTTTCCTATTTGTGAACTTTTATCTGAATAATAAGTCCCGTTTACGGAAATGCCGATTATAGACAGCTGAATTCAATAACACGCCAAGAATGTTATGCTGCGCCAAGCCACGTGAATTGTGGAAGGGACTACGTACTAAAATATTTTCTGTGAAATCATTATTTGCGCGAATACGCGTATCTCAATACATAAATGTTCTGGAACTACAAGTTTTTACCAGAAAATTAATTGCCTAAGCCTGTATTTTTGCATTTATCATAAAAAAATGACTAAATATGGTTTAAAAAAATTGCGTTTTTAGAGCTTGCCTGCGCAGTTTCCTTAAACGGCAAGAGAAAAGTATAAATATACGGATGTAGTTTAATATGTGGGATTTCATCGGGTGTACTAGACCTCTACTGTTACAGACGTAATTTGCAGAGTACAGCCCACCGACAGAAGCACCGCACATCTTGTGCGTAGGAGCGATGCGTGTCAGTGTCGCCCGTATCACTAATCTCTTCTTGATCTTGAACGCGCGAAACTGCTCCAGGTACAAACCAGCGGTCAGGGTGCTGGTCACCAAACAGTTAATTTTTTTATACTTGTCCGAAACACCGGACAAGTTGTACACATTACTTATAAGTACTCTTTTCTTGCATTAAAAAAATTATATCGCAGTTTTTTTTACATTATGGCATGTCAAAATCACAATTTTAGTGTTTATTGGGTGTAAAAAAATTAACAAAATAATTTACAGGAAATTGAACAAGGACGCCTGAAAAGTCATGTTTTGATACATTCTAAGGTGTGCTTAGCAAACCTTACTTTACAGAAAACATCATAAACTCATACAAATAAGAAATATGCAATAATTCCCTTATTTTGAGCAATTTTTAAAAAAATGCGAAAACATTTCACAGCGTGATTTTTAAGATTCCTTGAAGTAACATGGTATTTCATGTTAATGTGAATTACTTTATTTCATTTCGGTAAGTGAGTTAGTTTTTATTATTTGTTCATCCCAGAAATATTAGAATTGTGATCTTGACAGGCCAAAGTGTAAAAAATGAAGCGTGTAAATTATTTTTATGCGAGGAAATAGATAGTACTTGTAAGTAATGTCTACAAGTTCAACAGTATTCACGTACAAATATAAAATAATGGATTTTTTCAGTGACCAGCATCCTTAACTCGGTCGGGAGAATACACGTCGTAACGCCTAACAGCGTAATGCCCAATGGCGTAGTTACTAACGACGCAATGCCTAACAGCGCAGTGCCGAACGGCGTAGGTACTAACGACGCAACGTCTAACGGCAGTGTGCCTGACGGCGTAATGCCTAAAAAGTGAGTTATAGACCGTTCACGGTAAAGTGAGCCCTTTTGAGGCCCTAGTTACTTTTTCCTTATCAGCCATTTTTTTTATCCTTCCACCAGTTTTTCAAATATTGCCATGTAAGTAATAAAAACAGTGTATTTATTTCACTGGACTCGAAAGTTAACGTCTAAGGTTTCAATTAACTATATTTATTAACTATTATTCTAAATGAGAAGGCTTAAAAAAGCGCTCACTTTACCGTGAATAGTTAGGCATAAAGGTGTTGGGCATTACGCCGGCCTCCCGCTCGGGAGTGTGTGGTTCCGGGCCAGAGAAGCCAGCAGGTAGCGATACAGACCCAGGCTGTTCCACATGGGACGGATGAAGTAAATTGCTGAGAGTGA
>NQII01001520.1:336765-348249 GCA_002778355.1 Clitarchus hookeri | reverse complement strand
CGTAAGACAGGCAATGGCGCAATGCAGGAAACAACGCGCACAGGAAACCGTGAGAAGGAAGTGTAATAACGCCGAAGCAACAACGCGTTACCCAATACGAAAACACGCCTTGTGTAAGTTTCGCTGAAAGATATGAGATGTGGCTGTAGCTGTATCGAGCGCTACAACTGATTCACTCCAGAGCACATTTCATCACGCATTATAACCATTGTCTGAGTTTCCCGATAATGCATTACTGAACGCCGAAATACAAACCATAGGAATTTGGGCACCAATATCAACACTCTTACATAAAGGAGGGGTTGGAACCTCACCTGGATATTTGAAAATCTTTAACTCTCCGGTGTTTTTGGATTGTTTCCTGCGTATTAGTAATCTACTACACGTGGTAAACACGGGGCACGAAATTTTCTGTCGCCATTGGTGACAAAATATTTGAGCCTAGCGACTATAAAATACAGTAAACCCTTGCTTTAATGGACTATAAGTGAGATGGTGAGTCCGTTGTTGCCGATCTTCTGGTATTGCCGACTACAATTGCTTGGTAAGTAGAAGTAAGCATCACAATGATAGGCCTACATACATTATGTAATTTTCATCTGTGTAACATCAAGTATTATTTAATTATTATTTTTAACATTTACAACCAGAGAATGTGCATTCTTATCTCGGCGCATTAGTGCGGTCGGAAACGGATGCGGCATTTTAAGAATCATGAATATAAAATAGTGGCGATCAAAGATTTTAATATGGCTAGTGCCTTCAGGTTTGAAATTTCGTGACCTGATGATAAACAAAAAGGCCACATTGTGTTCTTACCATACGTGCCACCGTCTACAATACACTGATGCATAACGTTAATGCAAACATTGCGATTCAGCGTTCGCACATTCTGCATTAATATCTCGAAAACAGTGGCGTGTAGGGCGATAACACGAGACGACTTTTTTGTTTACCGTATACGGTAGATAACTAATAAGCAGGAGACACTCAATAATGCCGGAGAGTTCTACTGTTTTAATGTCACAAATTTTGTTTCAGGGGGAATTACTGAAGATTTCTCATAATGGAAACATCGTAAGTTGTATTTTACGAGTTGTTACATAATGCGCCTAATTGCTACTACTGTGAAGCGCTGTTTAATTTACTACAGACGGCGAATTCAGATCTACATTTTTGAAAAGGTGATTGTGGTTCTTATCATGCCGTGACAGTTTGTAAGTTGCGGCATATTTTTCAAGCTGAAGTTTAGGGATATTGAGAATTCGGTTAAATTGCCAGACAGCGCACTTTAATTAATCATAATTAGGTATTTCGCAACTAAAAATGGCGCCTGTTATTTACAGTAGCAAGCATCACAAAAAAAAAAATACTGTACTCTAGTCGCCTACTTTTGAAGTGCAATTTTTCGGCTTTGCTGAGCCAAAAAAAAGGTCTGGTTTGAAATACGGGGCGTGGACTAGGGGTATAATTACTTAAAAAATTATCACGTACGTCCCACTTGCTTCGTTTCATTATCGTAATGCAGTAATAAGACACTTTAAGCACTACGAGGACTACGAATATAAATTATTAGGCAGCCGAATCGCTACACGCACGATAGGCATGTGTTACTTGAAAAAAATACATAAAGAAAGCCCGCGGAAACATCAAACTCTGGGTATTTGTATTTTAAACACGCGAAACGAGGCATTTGTTGTCGGGCGTGGCGTGGAGTGGCGTGGCGTGGCAAAGTATGCCGACGGATATCCGCAGTCGTTTGCTGTATCCCGTCATTTTAATAAAGCCAATTTTTCGCCTTGTGCTCTCGAAAGAACTGAAATGCATGTATTGCGTCAAGTAAAAGTATAATAAAAAAATATTCCATGACAGTTGTACGGCATTGTAGAATTAAAATACAGGAGGCCACGGCGAAGTGGGCACAAGGATTGGGGGCCTAGGGAGGGGGAGAACGAGGCGAAACAAATAATACACCCTTCATTTGAAACGCCTACACATTACTATTTTAACACGAGGTTTAGTTCGTTGCACTAACAGCTGTCTTGTAGAAATGTAAAATAAAATATATTAATAATTTGCCTAAGAAATAATTTTTTCCCCGCGTTAGAACAGCCAACATCGATGTTCACGTTCTCGCGTTCACACATCAGCTGATTCAGGATTTTGTTAATGGGAAGTCGCTATAGTCCATTCCATTTACGGAGGCAAGATTTTGACAGCGAGTGTGTGGTAACATCACAGAAACGAAACAACCTGCAGGTTTCTACTGGAACTCGCAATACGCAACCTTCAGGATGTAAAAAGTATATCAGAAAAATACTGGCCACTATTGGGAAAATACTGCAAGAGTGATGCCTAAAGCCTCGCTGCTTAATAAAGGTGTGTTTCTTAGCTTGCATGCGCGTACATATTTGAGCTGTGCCTAAATTCAATCTTATTTTATTTAATACATGTCTTCCTAATTTTGCCTCAATAACCTAGTTATATTTGAGACAGAAGTTCATTAATAAACGCAGTAAAATTTGTTTGGCAGTACAGGGACAAGAGGATAAGGTGATGACAGCATGCAAGTAAACAGAACGGCTGCTACTTGCTGTACAGCTGATGGCGAAGGGATTCATACGCGAAATCTTTCCATCGTAACTGAAACGCACAATGGTTTCGTTGTTACCAAGCACTGACTGTCAGAAAGTGGAAACCTTAAATGAGACAAGATTACATACCTACGTGCCGGGGTACGACGATTCAGCACACGCACAGCACGTTCGCGGTCACACGACGCACACACAGCTCAAGTCCTTAAAGCACACGCACAGAAATTACGGAAGTGATCTCGAAATTTGCAGGCTACATGATCTTAAACGTATATTGCTAATGACTGTTCGCAGCATTGTAAAATTATATATTATTTTGTTATTGGTATTGTTATTGTGATAGGTGTTTAAAATGCTGTGCCAGGTCTCAAAATGGACGAAACGTAGAAATTGTGTTATTCACACCACAATCGCAAACAATGTTCAATAAAAACAAATTACCGTACGTATGGAACCAAATTTCCGTACACTGATCGAATTCAATACTTTTTCAGCAATTTTAATCTTCATATAAGCTCGGTGGTATCCACGTTCTGTTAGCCACGCACGGCGCACACACAAGCATAGGGATTATATAGCATAGCCCTACTTCCTGTGTTTGCGCTGTGCGTGATTGTGGCGAGTGTCATACTAAGCTCTTGAGTGCCGATGCGGGTGAAGCGAGGTTGATATGGATCAGCGCCAGAATGCAAGGGCTGGGGAAACGGGAGATCCCCGAGAAAACCAGCTGTTTCATCCGGAACGATTCCCACGTGCGAAAATCCGGAAATATCATCTACACATTTCTAGCACATTGCAGGAGTGCAGGAAAGCTAAGTTAGGCCTGATGTGATGCACGCTCTACAGTTGGGATTAAGGCCCGTGTGTACCGTGACTAAGGCTGTGTTCGAAATTACAATTTAGTATATTAGTACGTTAGTATTTAGTAATGTTCAATTCGGACGCCATCGATAGTCACTAGTTCGGCGATGGTTGATGTTTGATAATTTAGTATTTTAGTAAGTTTCGCTCCTTACTAAAAACTAAAATACCAAATACGTCATTATTTTCGTCACCTAATTCGGGTCACGTGACTTTTAAGTAAACAAAAAGTGTCAATTCGAAAACGGCTTAAGCGCTATAATAAACGAGCGTTAAAATCGTGGCGGGCGACACGTGGCGGGTTACCTATTGCGACGTTAAAATAACGAGTGGACGAGAACTGCAGTTTATGGCTCGGCTTTATCTCTTTTGTAGAAATTCTTCGTTTTCATGTCCTAATTTCGGATTGAGAGTAATTACTGGCAATGTACTATTTAGTAAATTTATATTTTACGAATTATTTAATATTTTTGTGCTTAATTTGCATTGTGTCTTATCTGCTAATTGTAAAAAGTCAGGAACATATTTACATGTTATCAATACGTTTCTGTTTTTTTTTTTTGCAAACAGGAACTAACACAGTGGAAATGAGATACAATAGTATTAAACAACTAGTAAATTGTAAAATTCCTATAGTCAAACATTTTCAATAATATCTTTGCAACTGAAATTACGACACGAAAACGAAGAAGAATTTCTGCATTATAGATGAAGGCGAGCCTTAAACGCCACGTGCAAAACGCCATTCAAAGTACACAGGGCGGCCTGGTAGGTAGTACGGTAGCTGCATTAAATAAACGTCACACATTTATGTACGTGGCTTGTCTTTACCTTATTTAATGAAACTTTGGGGAGAAAAGAAGACACCGTCGTTGGTGGGTGCAACCAATCTCGTCTACTACATGCACTACAGGTGTATTCCATTTAAAATTTGGCGATCACTGGAAATATCCACATACATGTATTTGAGATTGCCGTATGTCGGTGTACGTAGTTTTGATCCACTCTTTTCCAGTTTCACAGATACAGTTATGTACGCCAAACATGACGAGCGGCAGAGTGAGGTTTTGCCCACACAGCATTGACTTGAAAGCACGCTGGCGAGTGAGCAGCTTGTCTATTTTCAGTTGGACGTGCGCGTGTTCAATGGCGTTCCAGCCGACTGACCCGCTACCAACGCCGCCAGCCGCGCGTGTAAAACTTCATTTTTTGTAGTATTAAACCACATGGGTTACGTTCTATAGTCTATTCGTGGTTTCTTCAACCTTTTTTAATCAAACCTTTGAAAAATCACCCCATGTATGACGTGTTTAGTTATTTCCTAAATATGCCATGTATCACAAGCTTATTATACTTCTGTTAACATAAAAGTATCTTATTTTTCGGTAAACTAAAGTTTTACCTATATTTAATTTATAAATTATAATATTTCATTTATATTAAATATGAATAAAAACAGTGAGAAAACATGTGTGTTGGTAGCGTAGCGCCTAGTAAGAAATAGTTCTCATGCAAAATGTTATTACAACTGAGTGCGCGCGAATTCGGTGCGTTGTACTTCGGTGTAATTTTCTAGACTTAGTTTAGATTATTTTGCACCAGGCGGAGGAATATCCTAGAAGTAGATTTTTAGCAGGGCTTCACAAAAGTGTGAAGTAACCGTGAATGGATAGCATGTAACCCGCCGTTTTATTAAGGGCACCGCCTACCTGGAGGTGGTTAGCGGTTTTGAGGCCGAGAAGTGAGGGAGTAATAAGGGCTACATTGCCACGCGCATCAAGTGCGCCATCGCCGCTACGCCAAGGCTCTGAACTGGCGAGCAGTGTTCTCATGCTGCGTGCAACTACGGCACTTTCAGCGGCGACCCAATCATTTTACTGGTGGAAAGTCTGTATGAAGGTTCAGTGCACGCCCCTCGAGTTTTTCTGTATTTTTATAACGCGTTTATTTTGAGATACAGCACTTTTAAAAAACCGTTATTAGCGATGCTGGAGTGCTCTGAAACTGTGTTTCTAATGTGCGTGGTGTCTCAGGAACAATTGATAGGCATATAGGCTATTCGCGGTTTCTTCGCACCTTTTGGATCCAACCTTTAAAAAATCACCCTATCTATAACGTGTTTGGTTATTTAGTAAATATGCCATGTATTACTAGCGTTTTATATACTTTTGCTAACATAAAAATGCGTAATTTTTGGTTACATTAAACTTTTATTTATATATTTTATTTACAAATTATATTTTGTTTATAATAAATAATATGAATAAAAACAGCGAGACAACACGTGTGTTGGTAATGCCTGATAAGAAATAGTACTTATGCAAAATATAATTACACTGAGTGAGCACTAATGCGGTGTGTATTTGGTAAAAAATTTCTAGACTTGTTTAAGCTTTGTTTGCATGAGGCGGAGGAATAACCTGAAAGTATAACTTCTGCAGAGATTTAGAAAAGTTGGAAGTAAGTAACTGTGAATGTACTATAGTCTGAAGTATGTGTTCTTTTCGTAGTTCGTCAAATTGGACGCACGTTTAATAGCTCTCTTTGGGAAAAAAAAAATTTAATGCTGAAAACTTAAAAAAAACATACAGCACACAAAACAGTTTACCTCTTGTAAGTATTTTTGTCTGAATAAAAAAAAAAATTGGACCCCCAATAGTGCACATTTTGTTCAATAATATTCTGCATGAGAACTATTTCTTGCCAACAAACCTATTTTCTGTATTTTTCTATTTGTATTAATTATACGCTAAATATTGAAATTTATAGGTACAAGTAAAAGTCAAATTTAACAAAAAATAAGATACTTTTATGTTAACAGAAGTACAAAACGTTGTGTAGGAGCGTTCCCCTTCCAGGATATTCCTCCGGCTAGTGTACACAAAACTTAGAAAATTACACCAGAGGGCCNACAAACCTATTTTCTGTATTTTTCTATTTGTATTAATTATACGCTAAATATTGAAATTTATAGGTACAAGTAAAAGTTAAATTTAACAAAAAATAAGATACTTTTATGTTAACAGAAGTACAAAACGTTGTGTAGGAGCGTTCCCCTTCCAGGATATTCCTCCGGCTAGTGTACACAAAACTTAGAAAATTACACCAGAGGGCCAACGCGCCGCGTTCGTGCGCAACCAGTGTAATACATTTTTTCATAAGAACTATTTATTACTAGGTATTACCAACACACTTATTTTCCCTCTGTCTTTATTCATATTAGTTATTAATAAAATATTGTAACTTATACATAAATATAATTTAAAGTTCTTTTAAAACAAACTAGTACCGGTACCTCTATGTGAGCACAAGCATAAAATGCTTGTGATATATGGCATACACAGAATGTCAGGTAATTCGCGGATACGAATCTTTGATCAAAACTAAGAAGAAAATACTCTTTGGCAAGACTGCATAAGGCCCTTCGTTTACGAGATAATCGACATGAAAGGTCCAAAAACCATCGTGGCAAACATGTGGTATTCCAATTAGATATAGGTGAGGTGATGTGGCAATGCTACAACTAATGTGTCTGTCGTAAGGTATAAGGCGAGGGAACGAGCCGAGCTCAGTATGGCCCAAGGCCACGGAGGTCACATGCAACGAGTACTGGGACAAGGCAATGGCCGTGAGTGCATCCAGCGGCCTAGCTCCGTGCATGCTGCATGCATTCAACGTGCGGAAAAGTGCATTGCTATGGACAGAGCCAACTTCGAACACATGTTTTGACGTTTCGACGTTTTTTATGCTGATGCTGTATACTGTGCTTAAAGTGAAACAAAGTAATTTTGTCTACTTTAATGCCGTTTTTCTCGTAAACTAGGGGCCTTTAAACATTTTTACCAAAGAGTATTTTCTACTTAGGTTTACCCGGCAGCCTGTATAGGAATCAACCGAACACGGCATACAGACAGTGTTTTTTTTTCGAAAGGTTTGAGTCAGAGAGTGTGAAGAAACCGCGAATAGACTACAGACATTGGAAGGCACTGTGGCAGGTGGCGCCGGACGAGGACGGAAACTAGTGCCGCCGCGCCGTGCTGCTTCCATGCCCAGCGGCCACACGTCACCGCCACCGCTCTCGCTTCCGGTTCTCACGTGCTGGAGGAAGTCGACGAGCAGGCTGATTGGGTCGAGAAGGGGGTAGGGGGCGACCAACAACACTGCTCGTCCACGTCTGTTCCGACAGCCCGGCCGGCCCAGTGTGTTAACCGCAGTGCCCTCCCGCCACCACGCTCGCACTCCACCCACACTTGGGTGTTGATATCGGAAAACATTTCGATATTATTTGTTAGCTATTCATAAAAGTATCGTTTTACAAAACGATATATCGAAACGGAGTTGGATATTTTATGTATTAAAGATCTTGGCGAAAGTAAAATTATATGAAACTGAGGATACGAAGCGTTGTAGAAAGATGTGGCGCCTGTTTTGGTGCATGTTGCCAAAGTAAACATAATCATTTTTAGTTAAATTTTTGTATTCAAAACAGAGCTTATTAAAACAGCATTAAACATATTTATATCCGATACCTGCAAAAATATATTTATTTCGATAAAATACCGTTGAAATATATTGACAATTTATATCGATATATCGTTGTTATAATATCGACGATTAATATCGATATTGCTGTTATAATATCGAATATTTATATTTATATATCGTTGATATAATATCTTCGTTTCGATAAATCGATAATTTTTTCAACATCCCTGACCCACACTGCTTACCTACAGGATGTTTTTGAACAACTTAGACAAACTTCGACAGGTTATTTCTCATGAAAATGTACGACGAAAATGTATGTACACTTTTCCCCTAAAGATATTTTTGAGGGAGTTGTGCAACCTCCACAAAATCCTAAATTAAAATGATTTTTCTATGTGTGCTTACCTGTTACACAACACACATTCTGTTTTGAGAGTTACGCAAGGATTTCTCGAAAGCTGTTCACCTGAGAGTGTTCCGAGAAGACGACCTTCTATGTTAATTTACATGTGCTGATTCATAAGTTGTCTAATTTAAAAGTCGTGTACATCTTACGGTTACCAAAAATGTTTACTCAAAAATAAATATACCAGCCACCATTTTAAATATGAAGGGGAATGATATTGTCAACCGTGTTTTCAGAGGTGTAAGATCTCCGTTCTACAAAACACTATTCATCGTTTTCTTGCTTAATCGCAAGTAGTTATTGATATTTTGAACGAAAATCATTATTTGAGGAAGCATAACTCCCTTAATAATCACTTGAGGGGAAAAGCGATACACATGATTTCGCCCGGAGTTTGTTGGTGATGTTAAAAAATACTAGGTATAGCACGACGATGTCAGTGAACTTGACGGAGGCATAATAGCCGCTTATCCTGCGAACTGCAGCTGCAGCCGCACACGCCAGCAATATGGCGTCACTGGCCAGCAACATGTCGAAACGCAGTTTTCCAATCAGCGCCTGGTAAGTTACTTGCCAGTCGGCAGGTCCCTATAATAGTTTCGCATGTTTCCGACCAGTATATTACGAGATACCGCAGTGTGAAAAAGTCGTTTTTGGCCATGTTGGAGGGCTCGGGAATAGCATTTATATTTTACGTGATGTATTGAGAGTATTATACGTACCTCGTCTGAATTGTTGTTTTCTTTTCGTACATTGATCTAATGGGGAAACGTTTAATGGTTTCGTAAAAAAAAAAAAAAAAAAAAAAAAAAAACGCGAATTTCAAACACTGCTGCGTATTTCCAGCCCCGTGTAGGCTGCGCCCTTAAGAATGCAGAGGTGAAACAACAGCTTATCCCGCGAACTCCAACCGCAGCCGCCAGCAGAATGGCGTCACTGGTCGGCAACATGCCGCAACGCCNCAACAGCTTATCCCGCGAACTCCAACCGCAGCCGCCAGCAGAATGGCGTCACTGGTCGGCAACATGCCGCAACGCCGCACCAATCAGCGCCTGGGAACTGATTTGCCAACCGGCAGCCCACCCAATAGGGTACCTTTTTACAGTACGCAGTAGTCAATCAGACACAAGGCCCGTTATAGAGCCTCGCGCAGCCAATCAGAGAATGGGTGCGCGCACAACAAAGTAATCCCCACGCCGTTTCGCCTCTGTGTACTTACATATTCTGTAGCTGCATTTAATCCAGTTTGATCTTTGCCGAAGTCTTTCTTCCAGTTTTTTTTATTAATGAGTTTGACCTGCTCTGTCCAGATGTAGCCTGTTTCTCTAACATCACCTTTTATTTCCTTGCAACAGTTTCGTTTTCGAAGCCGAGATATTTGCAGACTGGTTGGGTAAAAACGCGCCGTGTAGATTTTTCGCGCAGACGTATTCTTAAACCCGACTTCATTCCTCCATATAATTGTACCTTACCTGCCCAATAGTGGCTTCCAGTTGAGTGAGACTGCAACCTCACCTACCCCACATGTTGAGCCATCTCTCGTGAATGGGTAGGAGATGGCGCACCTTTCCATTACGCACGTGAATATGGCGGCTATTCTGGAATCCATGCATCACATGCCTAAGCAGGTTTCTATACTCAAAGACTTCAATTTGCCCGATACTGAACACAAAAACTTCTGTTTCGTTCAAAATTGAGGCTCCATTTCTTCTAATAAGGAAGGAGAACGTGGGATTATATTTCAAGCGTACTGAGGAAGCAACATACTAAAAAAAATATTAGAACACGTGTCGTGCACAAATTATATCTGAACAATACTATATCATTCTCTGGGAGTAGCCAGATCTGCAACGAGATAAAAAATTTATTTTCACAAAAAAATGGGAAGCTTATTTTTGTAATCTATTAATACAGTTGAACACACTGAATCTAGCACTGAAACAATAAACCAATGTATCTCTCACTCGATTTCAGCACACATATACAGACAGATGTGTTTATATGCTACATTACACTAAATAAGCGAGGATTCTATCTTTAAAATATAATTTTCCCACCTTCTCCCAGTCCTTTTACGTGGCAGTAACCTGTACTGTTCGAATGAGAGAACTACGAGTAGGCTAACTCCACACTGTCACATCGTTATCTCGATTTGCTGACTACAGAATAATCGCGCGCGAAGGACTTGGCAGAACTTAGGCTACCCCGAACTGTAAATGATTGAATGCTCGACTGGTTACACCGGGTGTTTTTTAACAACACCGACAAACTCCGGCTGGTTCTTACTGACGAAAAATAAGACGAAATTATACGTATCACTTTTCCCTTAAAGTTAGGGAGTTATGCGCTACCAAAAATCGAATTTGAAAATGCTTTTTGTTCAAAATATCAGAAAATATTTGCGATTAAGCAACTAATTAGCGAATGGTCGTTTTGTAGAAAGGAGATCTTAAAGCTCTAAATCCCCGGTTCACAATATCACCCCCCCCCCTTAACCCCTTTAATGGTGAAAATGGGGGTTGGGATCATATTTTTAAATTAAACTTTGTAACCCTAAGATGTAAGCGATGCTTTAAGACTTCTTATGAATCAGCACGTCTAAATAAACAAAAACAGTCGTCTTGTTGGCACACACACGGGTGAACAGTTTCCGAGATATCCAAGGGCAACTAAAACAAAATGTGTGTTGCCTGACAGGTAGGCAACACACAACAACCCATGTAGGCGTTTTAAATTAGAATGACACCCTGAAAAATCACTTTATGGGAAACATGTATGCCTACGTACATTTAGTTTCATTATTTTCGTGAGGAAGAACCTGCCGGAGTTTGTCGTTGATGTTTAAAAACAACCGGCATACAGCCTCCTGGATGTTCGCTTCTCCTTCCCCCCGTATTTGGCATTCTCCGATACGAAACTGCGTTTATGTGTACGTATAATCTATGCTTCCCTGCAGTTTTTGTAGTGACGAGTCCACTCGCGGTGAGGCATGTATCATGTCTCATAAACCGCGCCAAAGTATACTTCATTACACAAAAGCAACACAGTCACATTTATCTCCATAAGCTTGACAGAATGGTCTCACGCCTTGGAAACATGGTGCAAGGTAAAATACAGAAGAACCTTTCCGACGCC
>NQII01001520.1:329265-334265 GCA_002778355.1 Clitarchus hookeri | reverse complement strand
GGTCAGATTGTGATGGCACGGCACGTTGGTACCAGCATCTATGAAATGACCTCTCTTGTTAGTTGCTCTCGTGCTGCTGTTGCGGCGATCACGTATCAACAGTGGTGCAACGATGGGGAAACACCGACATCGTCGTCCATCCTTGTGTCGACCACGGCGCATTGATACCAGAGGGCAGCGGAGACTGTCGCGGAGTGTTTGCAGTGACCACAGGGCCCCAGTTCGAGAAACCACATAACGGTACAACAGTGGTGACCAGGACAATGTTTCACAGAAGACTACTGAGGATGGGACTGCGGAATCGAAGACCCACTCGTACCTCCATGCTGACTGCACGTCATCGACAACAGCGCAGATGGGCACAAAATCATCGACACTGGACTGTGGATGATTGGGAAATGGTCGCTTAGTTCGATGAATCCCGACTCCTGGTTCATCACATCGACGCATGTACGCCGATTACCATCGGAGGGTATGGCACCTGGGAGCACTGTTGAGAGGTGACAGGACGAATAAGGGGGNATGTACGCCGATTACCATCGGAGGGTATGGCACCTGGGAGCACTGTTGAGAGGTGACAGGACGAATAAGGGGGTGTGATGGTCTGGGCGATGTTTTCAAGGGAAACATCGGGGCCCACTATTCCGGTACACCAATCTCTGAGAGCTGTCCGGTATCTGGACGTTATTGGGCGCCAGGTTCATCCGTTCACGTCAACAGTGTTCCCTGCTGGCAACAACCATTTCCAACAGGACAATATGCCATGACACACTGCCCGGATTGTGAATGACTGGTTCGAGGAACATGACAGTGAATTTGCATGAAAGCCCTGGCCCCCCAAATAGTCCGGATATGATCCCAATTGAACATTGTAGTTCGTCTTGGAGAAGCGGATTCGTGCCACATCACCACCGTCCTGCACTGTACGCCAACAGGAGGACCTGCTGTTACGCTTGTGGTATCAGATACCCCAGGATAACTTCCGCCACCACGATGAATCGATGCCTCGCCGAGTGGCCCCGGTTCTGCAGACTAAAGATGGTCCTACACCGTATTAGGTGGGTGGTCATGATGTAATGGTTCATTGGTGTACACACACATACACACACACTCATGACTAACTCATAAATAACTCGAAGTTAACATAACGAGTTCCATGTTAACTCCAATAGGAATCTGCCTTCTGCATGCGAGCGGTTTACCTCAAGTGTTGCTGACCAGCGGGAAGACAGAAGACTGCAGCGGCACGAAGTGAAGCGAGGGCTCAGCGGTAGAGATGGGCGTTATTTAATATTTAATACATTGTTTCAATTTGGTAACATATTACACGAGTACCACGTTTCATTGTTTACACCGTTATTTTGGAACGTCTTGGTTTGCCTCACTTAACCCAATGCTTGACTCTTGCACATGCATAAAAGTTATTTTTTGGAACATCTTGATATGCAACTATGCACATGCACGAACGTTATTTCTTGGAACGCCATGCTTTGGAACACTAAACATAGTAATCGTTACTTCCCGGTATGTCGGGGCCGGCGAGAAATGTTTCACAGTAACCTGCTACAAAAATAACATGTTACTGGAACGTGTTACTTACTTGGAACTGGAACGATGGAACTCGTTACATGAAAGTAACTGTTCGGCCCATCTCTACTCAGCGACCGGTGGCGCAGTGCGGAGATGTCTTCAAGACCGCACCGGCGCGAGTGTCCGAGGGAAGCGGCTCGGCGACCGGCGTTCACGTTTACTTCCGCGGCGGCGCGGGAGTGACAAGGCCACTTCCGCCGCTAACGCCGGCGGCGCGTCACGTCCGGGTCCCCGCGGCACGAGCGGAGTGACCCGCACTGCACGTGACACCTTCCCCTTCCCTTACGATGCCACCGGTCGACAGTTTGTGTGTGTGTTTGTGTGTGTGTGAGAAACCCTGTGAGACCGCGGAATCCTGGTCACTCTGCAACCATCAATACATGTCAACTCCGCGCGAAATTAAATTAATCTAGCATTAAAACTAATTAAACTATCTTCACGGTTCAAATTGCATTTGAAAGACGATAGTTCAATAATGAACTATGCAAAATATTACTTACAAAATACGTCAACTTGAAATTAATTTTTAAAAATATATGTTAAAAATAGTTTCCAACACACTAATTTTATTTTAAATTCATTAATATTTGTTTTCCTAAACAAAATTTTCCGGGCCAAATTTGTTTCTAAGAAAAGAGTGAACCTCCGTCTAGGGTTTTTCATGATATAATAAAAAAATTGTCAATAAAAAGTCAAGAGTAAAATATTATCGTGTCGTGTTTTTTTAAAACCAATTGTTATATTTGGCCATATAATATAAAGTTAAAGACTTGGAAGCACGAAATCTTGAAAAACCATAGATATTACTTATTATTTTAATATGATATTGGTTTCAAGTAGATAGGACGAGTAGTTTTCGAAGGACAATTGAACTACTGGAATAATCGTAAATTTAGCTTAGGATGTGCTGCTGTTGGTGTGTAGTGGGGCAGTCTGCAATTACTAGCGAGGCTACCTGCTATGAATGGAAACGAGTCCATTGCGTATTCAAGGTAGCGTCCAAGCGTCCAAATGTTTTCTGACACACACAAACAGAATGAATCGGCTAATGATGAACGACAATGTAAACTTTACTGTGTAAGGTAATGTTTTCTCGCATTACCTGCCCCATTATCACGCATTTTCTAACTGCCTTCATACAAAGTGTATCAGTTTATTATATGGAATAATACTATTCCGAAAAAAAAAATATTACCAGGAAAAAAGTGTCGGCACAAACAACTACACCATTCACGGTGTTTGGCTGCATTGGTATAATATGATCGAAATTATCGAACCATCATTTTTATCGCCGTATAAGTGCTACGGCCCAAAATTGATGCGCGTATATAATCATTTGGTGGCTGCGTATTCATCATATTGAAGTATAAATACAATACAGTTCTGCTACACATTTCCAATTATGTCAGAAAAAATTGACCTGAGTAGGTCTTCTATACTGAGTGATTATGTTTCATATTTAATTAAAAAAATTTCTTTCGATTACAAGTGGAAAACATGAAAAAGCTGAGAAGAACGTAACGTTCTATATTGGCAAATGGGAGTAGTGGTTGCAATAGTCGCAGTTAAGAGCAAACGGTAGGTACCGTAATGTTCTCGTGGGTTGAGGTGACCCTGAAACGTAAACGCCGAAAAGTTTGTACGATATACGGAATGCAATACGCGACAAATACGAACATTTCCTTCTCTGAAATTTACGTAATGAGAACACATTTTATATAAAAATTATATACGTCACAGTAAATGGCGCCTTATTTTTATTTTTAACTCCGGACATTTAAAAGAGAGCTAACAAACCAATTGTGCCCAATGTTACATCGTGTCGACAAATTAAGCTAAAAATGTGGAAGAGGCTTTGGCTAAGCGGTAACGTGCAAGTTATTGCACGTTACCAATGCGTCAACCATAATAGAAATAAACTTAAGCCCGTATTAAAAATATTGCCCGTAGTTTAGACTTAGGTCTTAAGCATAGTACAGCCGACAAATTTGTTTTAGTTTACATATTGAACTACGATTTTTGCGGAACTTAAACAAGCGCAAGCACCCAATTACTCCATTGTATCAGAGCAATAACTACTAAAACTCGGATAATGTTAACAGTGATGAACAACACAGTCCCTATCCGCAGTTGTACTCATAAAGGAATACTTTCTTTAATAGGAAGTATTGCCTTTATTAGGTATTAGGAGATTCTCGCCACTTTGATTTACAATCCAATTTCAAAAATTTGCATAAACTCTCTGTAACAGGCATCGTCACTTTAAACCCTATAATAAAACGAGAAAGTTAAATACTTAATTGCTTTATGCGTTACTTTTATGTTTCAGTCAATATAGCGTACGTGTAAAAAACTTTAGTAAAGTCATCGTGTTGCTGAAATTTAAAATGTTTTGTTCGTGTTTAAATCACTAAAAGTAAACATAAATGTTTTTTATTGATTCGTTATGCTACACTAAAGAACCTCCTAATGGAAAATTATGTTATATATTATAATAAGCTTATTCGTGGAATGTTTCGTGCATTTATGGTATTTCCGTGAATTTACGGAATTACGTATTTCGTACATTCACGGAATCAACGTACGTATTGTAAATGAAGAATCCCCTATTTTACGTACATACCAACAACACATCGACTTTCATTTCTGTCCTGAAAAAAAAAATTCGCGTTCAAATATTACATAGTTATTTTAAAATTAGAATATACACAAATGCTTACAATGAGCCCCATTACGGTCAGCCGCGAGGTTCCCGTATTGAATATCGTGTTTTATGATTTCTGATAGAACACTTAAAGTGCGTATCACCAATGCATAAAAATATTTTATATTTAAAAATTTGATTGCACAAAACCAAAATATTGCAAATCGCATTCCAAAAACAATAATAAAAAATGTGTCACTTCTCTATTCGCTGTTACTATAGTCACGTCTCTATTCGCTGTTACTATAGTCACTTCTCTATTCGCTGTTACTGTAGATCAGCATTATTATTTACAATTTTTGACGATGTACAAAACTTCATTTATTATTTTCAATTTTTTTTTTCATAAAAAGATTTTTATTAGTGAAATTATATAGTGAAGCATCGTAACCAACACACACAAAATTTACACCAATGACATGGTTTCAAGGTCCCGAGTACACATAAGTATCTATTACGGGTTAACTTCAGAAAACAAGCACACGAAACCTGACAAAATAATAAAATATACGGTATATTTTGCTTAAAACGTTTATCAATAGACTGCGTTTTATCACAAAATAACCACGTTGCAACGGATTAAAAAGTTCTCACAAGAACAGATTTCCATAATCGCATGATCAAACATTACTTTCAGAAACGCCGTAGAGGTATTAGTTTTTAAACGTAATGAGTAGAATGAAAAAGTTCGATTTGACACAAACAC
>NQII01001520.1:293231-325419 GCA_002778355.1 Clitarchus hookeri | reverse complement strand
CCCCCCCCCCCCCTTCTCGCTCTCTCTGAGTGCGTCGACCTGATACGAATGTTGCAGCGTGAGTGTAAAGGGAGATATATCGCCATCATCACTGCATACCCAGTGGATGCCATGAAACCATCGCAATCTCAAGAGTACAGCGACACACGCAACATACTAAGAGAGTGCCTAGCTAATACGAATGTCGCAACTTGTTTATAAAGACAGAGTTATTATCGACATCCCATGGCCGGTGTCCGCCAAAAAGCCATCAAGATCTCTGGAACACAACCCCGCAGATTTTTCCCTCCTGTGTTTAAGGTTTGATTCTAGACAATGTCAAGAAATACTGCAAATACTGCTGTGGGTCACGTCACCTAAGTTCATCTGTGCCGGCTAAAGCCTGTCTCAGCTACGATTCTAATAGTCCAGCGAAAGCAACGCTCATATTTACTTCTCGCTTATGAATTCCTCGGCCATCAGCTGGTGGGTCAAATATTGTTAATTTACACGCTGTCATGTATTTTCTTATCTACTAGTATTACTAAACAAATTTTAGGGTGTTTTTAGAAGAACTTCTATCTCAAAATGGCTATTTTATAGAAGTAAAATACGAACGTATACATAAAATAAAATATTTGTCAGGAAATTGTATTGTGGTAGTTGGTTCACACCATAGCGTGCAATCAAAGGTATCAATGTTATTTAAATTATTTAAGTTGTCAACGTGGTTACTATTCGAAATTTCAAAAACGCTATTACGAAGCTGTAGTGCGAGGTAGGTAGGCTGAAAACAGAAATACCAGTCAGTAGTAGGAGGTAAGGAGTTTACACAATAAAAACCATTGGCAGTAAGCTTTAATCAGTAAGCAGTAGACTTCCAAAGTTCAACTGACACAATAGCGATGTTACTGCTTGAGTTCGGCCAATAGAAACGCGTCTTAGTGTGTGCTATATACAATCAAAATGGAAACCGTTTTTTTTTTCGGCGATGGATTTTTGGAAGTAGATCATTTAAATTATCCCCTTAACCAGTTATCCCGACCATACTCGCTTATTTATACGACATGCTGTAGAATGGGTACAGCAATGACAGACAGGTTCTGTGTGCCGTCACAAACCAGCATCAACACAGACAGACATGACATAGCTTTCCTGTTGGTAGCACTGTTGGCCTCTGCTGACACGTCAGACTTTATACCTCGCAGCTATTTGTGCAGTAGAGCTGCAGTAACATTTCTCACAGACCCCATCGTGAAAGTTACTATTATATGCAAAAATGTACTTGTCAGACCAAAAATTTCCCCTTTTGCACCAGGTGAAATGAAAAATTAATGCCGACTTTTAAGGCTGGGCTCACAATAGTCCGTCGCATCCGTCAGTCGTCGTCCGTCCGGCGGTCACGTGATTTCCAACCAATCGCAGGGCAACTTTCTTTTCTACCCGTCCATCCATCAAACATACACCAAACTTTAACTTTCGACGGACGGACGGACGGATGAGCCACCGTCTTCTGGCGACATCCCTTAGATGTGAATACGCGCTTTGAAATAAAATGCAAGGCAGTGGATCTCTGGTAGTGGATCTGTGTATCTGTGGTTGTAAATTCAGAAATTTCAAATTATAAAAAATCTCAGTATAAATTCTTACCAGGTAAAAAATTTATTTCCCCAAAATGTTTCTCTTGAAAATGTATTTCCAACCAAAATATATATCCAACTAAAGAAAGATTGCGATATTAAGTTGTCACACTGAAATTTTGTCGAACAGAAGGATTGACGGACGAAGGATTGTTGTGAATCGCTTTCAACTGCCGGACGAAAACGATAGACGGATGACTGCCGGACGGATGACTGACGGATGCGACGGACTATTGTGGTGAATTCAGCCTAAGAGATTAATACAGTAATATATAATTTGAGGAAAAAATTTAGAAATATATTTAATTAAATGTATACTTTTCGGTGACCGGCCAAACCTAATTACTTTCAAAATATTTGCACTGCAGTAAGCATTAGCAACTCCATTGTGTTGGGTTGGATTTAATCCAAAGCGTTAGGGAGCCGCGGTGGTGTAGTGGCTAGACTACTCGCCTCCCACTAAAGCGAACCGGTTTCGATTCCCGGCGGTGTCGCCCCCGTATTTTTGCATGTGGGAACTGTGCCGGACGATTCCACTGGTCGGCGGGTTTTCTCGGGGATATCCCGTTTCCCCCGCCATTGCATTCCGGCGCTGCTCCATACTCACCTCGCTTCACCTTCATCGGCTCTAAATACCTCGCTGTTAAGGGTGTTGGACCCCAAAAAATTAATAATTTTATATTTGTTCCAAACATTGTCCACCTTGTACGCAATGTATGTGATGACATTTTCCTCGAATAAAAAATTTTACACTTCATATTATTTTGAATAATTTGATGTCAAATAAAAACAGATAACAAACCATACATACCAAAAAAATTAATATAAAGATATTTCTACATTTTTAAGGTTTTTTAAAAAATGTATGAACTGTTATTTGGTGATTACATGTCAAGCAGTAACCCACGGCATTAGTTCATGTTGTAAATTTTTTCATCTGCACAACTTAGTTAGTATTTGTTATGGTTGCAACAAAACAGAAGAATTTTGTAATTTACATCCAACTATAAAAAAAGGGGGAGGGGGAAATTTTTTATTTGAGGGAAATGTCTTCACAATGCGTACAAGTTGAACAATGTTTGGTTAAATTATAAAAGTATAAATTTTTTGGGGTCCAACACCGTTAAGAATTGCTTAGATCTCTTCACTCACTCAACTCCAATGCGTCGTAAAAATATCTACTTCTTACTGTCGGAGTTTTTTTATAGTGTGAAGCCGTGCAGGCGGGCGGCAAGCAGGAGCTGGAACTGCAGGTGTCGCGCCATCGAGCCCCGCTGACCCGGCGACGACGCCCACGGCCGCTAGCCGGGGAAGCGCAGGGCGCCGCCAGCCGTGACACAGTCGCCGGGGCACCGTTACTGCCTTGCGGTAGCTGGAGCACCAGGTCACCGCCATTCGACCGCGTCCACGCTGGCCACACCATACACTAAAGATGAGGTAGGCGATCATCTCCGTATCCCAACATTCAACTGTTTTTCTGCCAACACGGCTAGCTAAAACGGCGTGGTTTGGATTTTAGGTTAGAACACCAACTTGTAAATAAGTGCATTGTAATGTATGTATACTTCCTCTAACCTATTAGTAATGCAGTTTTATTAAATTCAAATTGGTAACATCATTTTATTCATATAATAGTGCTTGTCAATTACGAGGGCTGATTCGGACGTCTAGGCAACTATTGTTTATCTCCAAAAAATGATCCAACACAGGAAATGTACTATGTACAGTTGAACGTGTACAACAAGTACGTTATAAAAGTGACACCACATAGGGTATGGATGCAGGAATGTCCGGCAAGGAACAAAGACAAACATGGCTGCTTGAAATCACCGTTTAATTGATTTATTCTCGTACAGTCTGTATACACTCATTTGACGGGGTACGTCTCGTACGTGTACGAGCTGTTTAACATCCTTCAAAGTAGTCTCCGAGGTTGTCCACGGTTCGTCAATGTGTGCTATCGCACGCCGAACTGCTGTTCCCGTCAGATAGGGTCTCAGTGCATCTGTCCGGCTGTGAGCACGTTCACTGTGTCAATTGTCGGATGACAGCGGTGTGAAATGGACCGAACCAAAGTCGAACAGCGTGTGTACATCAAGATAGCCGTACACCGCGACCGCTATGCACGCGGAATGTCATGCAGAGCTACGGGAATCATTGGGTAATCGTGATATACCCTATCGTACAGTGACAAGGTGGGTAGAGGCCTTCAAACAGGGAAGAGAGTCAACAGCCGACCTACCTCGCAGTGGACGTGCTGTGTCAGCTGACCACGACGTACAAGTGACTGTGGTCGATCAGTGCCTAATGGACGACACTCGCTGGACTGTTATGGAATTAGCCCAGCATACAGGTATTCCTGCGTCGCCAATGCGCCGAATTCTACGGCGGGACTTAAATGCACAGTAGATTTGTGCCAAGTGAGTGCCACATAACTTCACTGCTATACAGAAGTGGACCCGATTTGAGACAAGTCGTATCAATCTGGAACGCTTTCACCGTGAAGGTAATGGCATGCTGAATCGCATAATTGCAATTGATGAAACATGGGAACGAGCATACGAACCCGAATTGAAGCGAGTGTCCAATGAATGTCGTCATCCTGGATCACTATGGAGACACAAGGTACGACAAAACCCGTCACCCACAAAGATGATGATCATTTTGGCATATGACAGTCGAGGTATTTTAGTGTGTCATCCAGTTCGCGAGGGCTGTACTGAAAATGCACATTACTTCCTGTCATCTCTGCAGTACCTTTTTCGTCGTGCAGTTCGAGAGAAACGTCCTAAGCTGTTGGGCAACGCTATAGTCTTACATGACAACGCTATACCTCATACAGCAGGCAGTGTTAGACGTTGTTTATGGCGTTGGGGATGGGAGGTGTTGCCACACCCTCCCTATTCCCCCAATTAATCCATGTGACTACGATCTTATTCCGAAAGTGAAGAGGCCATTGCGTCATAAAAGCTTTGCCAACAAACAAGACATCGTCATAGCATTTCGATGAGAGGTAGCTCACATTGACGGATCTCATGCAGCCGATGGTATTTCCCGTCTGTCTCATCGCTGGTAACGAACCGTGGACAACCTCGGAGACTACTTTGAAGGATATTAATCAACTTGCACACGTACGATACGTACTCCTTCAAATGAGCGTAGGAAAGGGTAAAGGTGTAAAGGGGTAGACAATTGCTAGTCGGAGGAGGGGGGTAGAGCTTAGGTTATTTTTAGATAGGTACGGTGATGTTCAGTGTCCTTGTGAGATGGTAAATAGGACAGAGTTTTGCACACAGAGGGATATACAATTCCAGAGTTGCCACCTTAATTATTTAATTAAATAATTTAAAACTAATAATGTCGCTCTCTTTGAAACAGACGAGATAAAATATTAGTTTACAAAATAATTCCGATTTAAATAAAACCAGTTATGTTTCCGGGGCTGTTTCCTAGCCTTCTAGCAACTAAAAACGCTGACTACGGTCTTTACGAGTATATGAACATCCTAAATCATACGTCAGACAAGGCACGGTTAACGGAAGAGGTCCACACCGCTGGTTTTTTTTTTTTTTTTTTTTTACGTATAGATGAGGAAGAGGAGAAGTTGAAATCCCTAACACATTATGCAATTTTTGCACTACCTTTCGGCGCCCCTTCTGTTGGCCAGCTATTAATTGTAACTAGCCACGGTATCAGCCAGAAAATATTTTTTGCTAAACGTATCTTTCCGTAATAAGTTATGAGTAATTCGTAGACTTACTGCGCAGTTAGAATTTTAGTAGAAATTTAAAGCGAAATATTTTATTGTGTACTGTTCGCTGATTGCAAATTCGCGTGTCGTTGATAGTTTGTGCGATGTGAGTACGTCTGCGTTAGAAGGTAATCATTTATTTTGGATATGGGAATAAAATGAAAGTAACGAAATGGATACTTGCATTTTAAGGCTTAAATCGGTAGCTCGAGAAGATAACTCTCATTTGGGAGCGAACTCAGCGCGATAGCACACCGGAGTCACGAGATATACTGCCTGGGAATTTTCACCCACGCCCAAAATTGCATCCCAGTCACCGCGAGCCTCCACCCTCGCCTCGCGCGGCGCCAACTCAAGGTCATGCACACATCATATTCGTGTACCCGATACATTTATTTAAATCGTGTTACATTGTCGAAGTTACAGTGTCGGAATGGTTCATCCGTCACATCGCCGTTTCTATCCTGGTATATGCTGTTCACGGTAAACTGAGCACTTTTGAAAGCCCTGCTGAAGATCTACTTGTATGCACATAGTGTATTCTTCTGGTATACGTAAGATAAACATTGCCATGGGCCTGGCCACTTTATTCATGCGTCAAAATCAACTGAAACTAAGAAATTATTAGAAAAGTAAATATTTGGCAAATTTACTAACCCTTACACTTAATACGCATTAAAAAAATAGAAAGTAAAATTAATTATTTCAATATTCACATATGTTAACTAACAATTTAATTCAATGTTAAGACATGGAACTACTTTCCGTCCGTAATTACCAACTTAACTGGGCGCATACCAAACAGTCTGTGTGCCCATTAAATCTTATGAAACTAGGAGCAGTAAATTTTTTAGAGGTTGATTTCAAAAGTGTTCAGTTTACCGTGAACTCCATGTGTCGGTCAGATTTTAAATACGTATTCAGGTCAAAAATGTCAAACTTTTTTTTTTCACTGTGAATAAGATATATGCGCATACGAACGCGGTGGAAAAGTAATTGTTCGCTAGAAGTAGAACTAAAAAACTTGCAGCAGATTGGATTCGAGTTCACTGGGCTACTCGTTCAGAAAATGGTGGCGAATACCAAATTTCCCACCGCTCACGAAGTCGTGCAAAAAAGAAAACGGAACTGAGCGCATCGCAGCGTTCACAGCTCCAAGGAGAAGAAAGCACTGCTGATGGAATTCTTCGCAGACACGCTTCAACAGACCGAAGCGCAGCCCCGAAAAAGATTATTAGCGATTTACAATTCATCACGTGACCACGTGATCGAAACACGGAGAAATCTTAGCTGGGCGAGGGAAATTAATCCACGCGGAGCGGAAGAAATTCGAGAAAACAGAAAGTGGCGACGGAAGAACGCTATTTTTACAACGTGAGAATAGACGCAGAGAAAGTGAATAAGCCCCGCGGGGAGCATAAAAAACGCGGCTAAAATTAAAAAAATAACTGATGGAGGCAGCGCGTCGAAAAGAAGTACTCGACAAGAGATCTCTGCTTGAGGCGATCTTTCATCCTGCAGTCCCGACACGTACTCGTGCACTCGACGAGAACTAGGCTGGTCATCGGCCTGGGAGACCACGTGACAAGTCCCGTTTAACACATAAGACTAAATATGAGGTACACCTTCTCCCAACATTGAACTGCTTTTTTGCCAATACGGATGGCAAAAATAGCGTGGATTGGATTTGAGGTTGGAATACTGTAGCATTGAAAATAAATATAATTATTGAATTTTATTCTTTTATTGTTATTAAGACCGCCATCCTTCATGAACTCGGATACGTCCCCCAGGCGTCCATGTAACAATATAAACTAACATGTTCATCACTGTTGACCATGTGACTTTGACAGTTGTGTTCCTTTGGGGTAGGTCAATTTTGGGTACATGGGCAGAAGACGAATAAACGGTCTACCTAATCTTTAGTTAATGGTTTACAGTGGGCTCCACACCACCAGGTGACCATCTCCAGAGTTACCAACTTCCTTGAGATTAACGTCTCTAAGTCAATACACAAAATCAATCACCAGGTTGCAATGGATACTAATGTACTTTACCAGTTCAGAGGTTCCGTAATCTTAACTTACGTCGGGGCCAAACCTTATGGTTATTCACGTAAATGACATTCCACATGACTCAAAATAAAGAGAAAATGAAATGCAATAAAACACGTAACACACTATGTATCTTAAGATATTACCATGCTCTGTTCATGTGAACCCGTGAATGACCTATAGCAAGGTAAAAGGTAAACTCCTAACGATATTGCCATCAATATAATTATGTTTTGCAGTTCCTTCTTTGAGGACTCATTATGACTATATTGGGAACTTTGTCTATAAACTTATTTGTTTGTAGTCTGAAATAATGTAAATATCTCAGTTTCTATTACATTTTGGTTCCGTTACGCTAGTTCACCTTTTCCAGGGCTACAATATCATACAATGCAATTTAACACGGTATAAACTACCATGACAGTATGAAGTATAGCTCTCTGCTCCCATCAATAATAGAAACGCTGTTATGATTACAGTAGAGAAATTAGTGAGCGAGTCACTACTACATGTGCGCAAAAAGGACGACGAGCCAGCTATATCACATAGCCCACGATTTCGAAACTATCTCTGCTTCATGATGGAAAGGGACGAAAGATTATGTTGTCTCGCAAACAGTGTGAAGGATAAACAGACAAGCCGAGTATTTTACTTTTACTTTTGACTCCCACTTCTGGCTTGTGCGCACGCAAACACACACACACACAGACGCAGGTGCTAGCCGGGCGCTGATTTAGGCCTGCTATGATGCCCGTAGGTAGGATTGCGGCGGTCCTGCGTAAAGTCACACCAGGCATTCTCGGGAAACTGAATTTCTCGCAAATTAGACCTCTAACAGTAGGATACTATTACACGCGGTGGAAACCAATCGATTAAACTACAGATGCCACTTTTTACTTTTTCCCCCGTTCTCTTACAGTGAGTGCATGGGAAAACCCTAAAAATTCTATTTTTACTGTTTCCGATTTTGTCTATGATATAATAGGATAAAATTAAAATGCGGTGGCTGTAAATAATAGTTTTTTTTTTATCTTTCTTGGAAAAAAATCGTTTTCCCAGACCATTGCTGGCGTACACGTATGCGCGCAAACATGGATTTTACGTACTGTTACGTGGGTATCCGAGTTAGTGAGGGATGGAGGTCTTAATAAAAATGAAAGAAATAATTTTATTTCCAATTTATTCACAAAGCTATTATTTAGAGCCTTAAATTATCTGTCTCCACTATTACTCTTATTGTTTAACAGTGCGCGCAATATTTAATGTCTATTTAAACTCTAATTAACGTCGTTCTTAGGTTTCTGTTTGGTTAAAGTCAATTAACTCATGCTCATCATTAACACGTGTTAAGTCTACCTGTTACCATCGTTTGTAATGTCTTTCACTCACGCATCTAGTCCAATAGTCCAGCCTGCCAGCCGCACTCTTCACTGCTTGATATTCGCAGTCGCAGATTTCCCTTCCGCTGGTCACTTTTCTCGCTGATCGTAGTCTATCGCTCGGAACTCAGCCACTCATCCATTCAACAACTACAACTCCCGGTCCGTAGGCCTGTCCCACAATTTATACTCTGCTGGCCTTGACCTGGAAAGTTCGATGCGCCCCGAGTCATGCTTAGAAAAACTAGGGCAGCAAACCACTAGACATTTTTCAGATAAGTACAGAAACTCAATACAACCGAGGTCAGCAGCGAGGGTTGCAAAAGAATTATCTTGTCGGCTCGCTTTATGGTAATAAATGCGTGGCTCTTGGTTTAGCACACGCCTGTAATTCAAAACACTTCACTGACTTGCCGCCGCCGATATCATACAACTACTGTCCTTCCTTCCACTCGCTCGCGCGGGAAGTGAAGTAGTTAGCGCGTAACAGTACAATATTTTACTAGAGGAGGCAAACAACCACAAATAATTTTAAAGGTAGTCATTGCTTGGACCCAGCTTACGTTGTCATACTCATTGGTTGGAGTTCATGACAAGACATGGGCCGCCCATTGAAATATTAGCTTCTACTGAAGTGTAACGCTAGTTTTTGCAAACTACGTAAGTGGTAGTAAGGTGTATACCCCTACTGCGCCAAATAAAGACAGTGATATTGGAATCGAATTTCGGGTGTAAGGGAAGAGTTAAGTGGGTTCGATTCCTGCCGACTGCAATACGATTGGTTTTCCCCGCATGGCTTTCGAGTCTTTTTTGGGGCAAGTGTCGGAGTATTTCCTTAATATTCGTCTCACCAGTAAACCAATATATTAAAATGACCAGCCGTAATGTGTTCTGAGTAAGGAGACTCTTAAAAACCGCAAATAAATAAAAATTTATTACTCAATAATAAAACATTTTGTTGGTTATTTACATTAGTAGTTTTAACACCGAGTGCTATCGGTGTCAAATGACGTCACTTGAGTGCACGAGAGTATATGAAGTTTGCCTTCATATTACGAAGTCCATATTCTATGAAGACATTGGCAATGTAACTATTTCGCCAGCAATTTTTTTGTGAACATACAACTTAAGACTGTGTCGGCAGCACTCGAAGTTTGAATCACTCAAATGAACGCGATGGATTGCATATTGTGTTATACGGGAAAGAACATTTGACGAGAAGCCGTCAATTCGGCATTANTCAAATGAACGCGATGGATTGCATATTGTGTTATACGGGAAAGAACATTTGACGAGAAGCCGTCAATTCGGCATTAAATTGGCTTACAGTAGGCCAGTAACGAATGTTACATTAAACGTTTCCGGNCAGTAGGCCAGTAACGAATGTTACATTAAACGTTTCCGATGTATTGTGGACCAAAGGAATGGTGTTCATGCGGAGATGGATTAAGGTCACTCAAGGGTAAACTGGTGAGGCACCCATTTTACACGTTGTGTTCGTTAGTTNTGTGGACCAAAGGAATGGTGTTCATGCGGAGATGGATTAAGGTCACTCAAGGGTAAACTGGTGAGGCACCCATTTTACACGTGGTGTTCGTTAGTTTATTTCGTAACAAACACAAGCTGCAGAATGTTTGTGAATCTGTACCGACATCAGAGTGTTAATGCCTAAAATGCAGACACACAAATTAGCTGGATCACTGACTTGTAGACTATACTCCACATTCCTCTGTATTCTCGATCCTGTACATTCGTTCATTATCTGCGGTCTTAGCGGCATGCCAATTTTTACGCTTGACTAGCTTGCAGGTGATTTGGCCCCTCTTGTTGCGCGCGTATAGTGACTCGCGGTCTTCCAGTGCGTGTCGAACTGCAGCTCTAAAAATAAAATACAAAAGAGTAAGTGCCAGAAGTGTGATCTGTCATCAGTAAACACTAAACATTGCGAATTTTTCCGGACCACTACTCACAAGGTTGTTTTCGTAACTAAATTAACTTTTATTCTGTTACCAAAGTACGAAAACGGACACGAAGCAACGACTTACAGTCATCTTATATCTGGAAGCGCGGCAATATGGTAAACAAGTTTTACGTAAATATTCATTGCAACTCTGAATAGAGAAAACATTTGAGATTTTCGTTATTTAAAAGTATCATATTGTAGCTAAATATGATTCAAAACGTTAAACTGTATCTTTGCCAAATTCTTGACGTCATCGTATACAAGTATTTTTTTTTACATATCCATGATGCTCGTAAGTCTACTGTACATNGTAGCTAAATATGATTCAAAACGTTAAACTGTATCTTTGCCAAATTCTTGACGTCATCGTATACAAGTATTTTTTTTACATATCCATGATGCTCGTAAGTCTACTGTACAGACGTTTTATCTTATGTTTCTGATTCAGTTAACGCAGGTTAAGGTAATACTCTAATTATAAGTTCATACTACATTAAATCACCTTGCAAGTGCTACAACTTTAAAATGTTAAACTTCGCGAGAGATGGAACAATTCCTCCTCCAACGAATACGCAGGATAAATCCTGGAAGTAAACCAATAATTCTGAAGATACATCACGGCTTAGAATTCACCCGGAGAAAACTTTGAAGTTTTCAACATGATTATCCCAGACTGCCTTTTCACACTCCTTGATTTTCTTCCAACCATTCCCCTTACATATTTCAACTAGCTTTCTCAAAGTGACACACAATCGTGCTTTGAGGACATAGCGGCTGAACAGGCTTGGCACTGCGACTACTTTGATGCGGTTACAGGGTACTTTACCGGTTTAACTAATTACAGGCTTTTTACGGTTGAGTACTTCGAAAGCCCTGCTTAAGATCTACTTTTACTTCTCATTTTTTATTATTTTACCATGCGTAAAATTAACATTGCCATGGACCTGATCACTTTATTCATGTGTCATCTAAGTGAAAACCGTGGAGTTGTTTGGAATGGCCATACATTTAAAACAATTCATTCTCAATACCGCGTCAAGTATTAAGTTTTATTAATTCGCTGCCAACTTAACTATAGGCTGTTCACGGTAAACTGAGCACTTTTGAAAGCCCTCTCACTTGGAATAATAGTCAATAAATATATTTTATTTTAGCCCTAGAAGTTCACTTCCGAGTGCGGTGGAATATAAACACTGTCTTTATTAATCACATTGCAATACGTATTTAAAAGGGTGGTTAAAGGGTAAAAATGGCTGAAAATAGAGTGTAACTAGGGCCTCAATAGTGCTCACTTTGCCGTGAACAACCTATATAAGCCTGGATGCCGGCGTGCACTGTAGTAGGTATAGTTATTAGCAGTATTTTTTTTTTTTTTTTTTTTTTTCAAAATTTTTTTCTTGAAGTGTTTACTTTATCGTTAAAAGCCTGTAAAAGAATTTCCACGTGGACTTCTTAAAGAGAACTTTCCCCCGCCATATTGGATTCTTGTTTTATCTAGGCTATTTAAGTTTTTTTAAAAAGAAAATTTTGAAAGTACCCGTGTACCCAGATAGCTATTGTCTTTACATAGCAGTACGGACGTAACGACTGAACTACAAACTCGGTGTTAACATTAAAGTACCTTCTTTTCCCTAAAACTAAACTATTACTCATATTTCAATCTATAAATTTTAATATTTAATTTATCATCAATATGAATAACAGGGAGAAATAGGTGTGTTGGTAATGCCAAGAAAGAAATGGTTCCCAATGCTGTGAATTGTCCCTTTAGTGTAATTCTCTAGACTAGATTAAACTTTGTTTAAATGAGGCGGAGTAATATGCTGGACATAGAATTTTAGCAGGGCTTCAGGAAAGTGAGAAGTAAACGTGAATGGCCTATAGTTGGTATTGGGGTACTTCCGGAACTGTCTTTTTTAAAACATAAACAAGCTAGTAAAACTAAGAATTCAACGTGTCGAATTATTTTTATAGATTTTCGAACAAAAATTCGATTTCAGGAGGTGAATTATCATTTATGGCACGACAAAGCACAAATAATACCTTGCTTAATGTTCTTGAATCGTCACAGCTTCTCTGCATTTCATATTTTGTAACTTGTAACAGCCGAGGTAAAATAATTGATTATTTTGTGTGAGCGACTACAGAGGTCTTAATAGCTATGGCAGTCGAACAGGACATATTTCACAAAACGCATTAAGTTGTACCCTATGTCATGTCGTCCGAAAAAAATCCATCCAAAATCCACGTTTGCCGGAAGTAGACGAAAATAGAAAAATCCAATATGGCGGGGGCCTGATACCCCTTAAGGAAGTGCTGTGATATTTTCACTTGGCAGTGACAGCCAAAGAGCAGAGAAGGGGCGCAGTCTTAACAGACTGGGTCCTGGAGACATCTCCTTTTCCTTCCAAGCGACACTCCTTTGTTCCTGCGCTTCCTCGTACGGCTCCTTCGCCCACAAAGGCTGATGCTGGCAGAATGCGAGACGGCAAGCACTCCGGGCACCGCAAGCAATTAGTCAGCTCTTCCCGAAAACAATGACGATGGCCTAACGAGCAGACGACTGTGTTTGTGTGTGTGTGCGCACGCGCGTATACGCGTGTGAGATTAATTAAGCGCTTTTCAAATCAACATTAGAAAAATAATTTTTTTTTCGCTAGACAGCATATATTTTAACGTAAACTCTGATTGGAGTAGAGTATAATATAAACTTATTTATGTTTTTTTGTGAAAATTTTCACAGCGTCACTTGGTCCATTGCATTATTTTCCTTTCAACCTATTGCAAAGCGTTCCGCCGTATATGAAACTTAAGCTGGACTCATAACCGTCCCTCGCATCAGTCAGTCGCCTGTCCGTCTGGCGGTCACATGATCTTCAACCAATCGCAGGGCAAATTTTTTATATTCGTCAATCCGTCAAATATATCTCAAACTTAAACTTTCGACGGACCGACGGATGGTCCACCGCCTTCTGACGACATTTCGTAGATGAGAATACACACTTTGAAATAAAAAGCAAGGCGGTGGATATGTCTATATATGATCTTTGGTGGAAAATTCAGGGATTTAAAATGTAAACAATAATTCAGAATAAATTCTTATAACGTAAACAAATTATCTCCCCAAAATGTTTCTGTCTTGAAAATGTATTTTAAACCAAAATATACCTCCAACTAAAGAAAGATCGCGATGTTATGTTGTCACACTGAAATTTTGCCTTACAGGAGGATTGACGGACGACGGGTTGTTGTGGATCGCTTTCAACTGACGGACGAAAAAACAGATGGATGACTGGTTGACGGACGGACGACTGACGGGTGCGACGGATGGTCGTGAGTCCACCTTAAGTTTCACATACGGCGTAACGCTTTGCAATAGGTTGAAAGGGAAAACGAAGAGGGCTCTGGGAAATGCCCAGATCACCCGCGAACGGCCTACATACAAAGTGTCTGCGTTTTTCGTGTATGGGAATGAATGTGGTGAAAAGTATGGGCGTGTCATGAGCTTCGTGATAGTCGCTGATCAGGGAGTTGTGACGCGCAGAGCCATAGTAGGTACATCTCGCATTTCTGAAGTGTCCTGCATAGTTTCTTGTTTCCGACTTTGGTGTATCCGACCGCCACGTGTAAAAACTAACATAATTACTAGCATCCATTAAATGCCATTAGCCGGAAGGTGTGGCCAAAAAAGGAGGGGGAAGAATATTACGAGTTGTAACAACCACCTTTAAATTTTTTTCTGTCTAAAATTTAGTTAAACCTTTTTTAATAAACCTTTTATTATTAAAAAAAATTGTGTAATTTCTGGCAACTATTATGCATTTTATACAGGCTGATCTTGAAATACTGGTACAAATGCTGTGAGGTGATTCCGTATACAAAATGAGATAGAAAACATTATATGACCTACGTTCTGCGGTAATTCGTACGTGAGGTAGATGCCCTGTAAAATCGATATTTCAAATTGTTTTAATTCAACAGAATAAAACCTAATTGCGATGAAAAAACAATTTCATCAATACTGTTGTCTTGAATCGAGATGTGAAATCTGAGAACGATTGTTGGACAATGCCATCCCCGGTCATTAGGAAAATAGAGGGAACCATGTTGTTATCTAAGAAACGTGTGCAACCCTTGGGCGTTTATCGCTTTTAATATCGTCAAAATCATGTGTAAATTAATGTAAATAAAACGATTACTTGGTGTGACTCTCTCAGGCAAATGGTTTTCGAGAAAACAAAGTTTGTAAGGGTATATAGACTATTCATGGTACAGTGAGCACTTTTAAAAGTCCTTTCATTTAGAATAATATTCAATAAATATATTTAATTTCAGACTTAGACATTAACTTCCGGGTTCAGTGGAATATACACAATGTGTTTATTACTTGGTAATATTTATTTAAAAAGGTGGTTATGTTTAAAGGATAAAAAATGGCGGTAGTTATAAATGGTATGTTCTGGGACAGGGGCGTGGGGCTGGGCACGAGGGGACGAGCCGCAGTCATCTTGGATGATGTCATATTTTCCCTTTTGGCCCTTCTGTCCTCCTACGGCGGCCATTTTGGCAGCCAGTACCGGTAACAACGGCCAAATTTGCCAGTTAATTTCCCAAATTTCCCTTAAAAATTTTTGTTTTGCATAATCCAGCTGACGTTGCTCAAGTTTGCACAATGCGGATGGACCCGGCTGAAAATTGTACAATATCAGATGGAATGTGCAATTAGTTACAAGCATGCTCTATCATTCCAAGCCAGCACCATCCATCTTGCCTCCTGTCTTGCAACTTCTCTCTCATCATGCTCTATCATTCAACTTTAGTTTTCTCATATTCCATCTGGCATCCTTTCACCTGACGCCCTGGAGGTTCATGCTTTCACATTCCTTCCTACCAGATGTCAATACTTCATACTCTTTCATTCCTACTGGACGTCCCTACTTCCTGCTCTTACATTCCTTCCCGCCAGTTGGGCCTACTTCATGTTCTTGCATTCCTGGCCAACAAAGTCAATCGTGGTCCCTACTTCATGTTCTCGAATTCCTATGAGATAGCCCAACTTCATGCTCTTGCATTCCTGTTTTCTCATAATCCTTCCTTCCTCGTCCCTACTTCACACTCTTGCATTCCAGACCTACGACATAGCTGTGATCTTCCTTGGATTTCCCTTTTTCCCTTTCTCTGAATGGCTATGCGAGGTTCTCGAAAGAGTCTAGTTACTTATTGACTATGCGAGGCTCTCATTGCATACTAATAAGCATAGTTAGCTATAATTTACGAATCGTTTAAGATATAGTCGCCAAATTCGTAACAGGCATCACTACCGACAAGGAAAATGATAGCAGGGTCATTTATGCCATTGGCGAACTTATAAGCATAGTTGGCTGTAATTTCCGAACTGTTTACGAGACAGTAACCAAATTCGTAACATAGGCATCACTCCCAACAAGGGAAATGATCGCAGGGTCATGTATACTCTATGCGGACTTATAAGCATAGTTGTCCATAATTTACGAACCATTTAAGATACAGTCGTCTAATTCATAACATAGACATCACTCCCGACAAGAAAAATTATCGTGCTGCCCTATTTTCAAGGATGATGCACTGTCTCCAGTGCCGGCAGGGTACATGAGTTATTTCCTGTAAACAGCACGTAGCAGTGTCGTCTCTCTTGCGTGACTAATGGTTTGAATGTATGTTGTTTCGTATGTTCTTACAGTTCTAACACTATAATGCTATGTATTAAAATAAGTACATGCATATATTTAGTATTTAAAACTGGATAAATTGATACCTTGTAATATATCCTCTCATAAAGGGAAGATTGTGTGTGACCCTGGAGCCTGACGCAACTCTCTCTCTCTGCTAGTGTTCTGTGACACCCGTTCGACTTGCCGAGACCTGCACCGTGCTCGCATCGCCGGCCGACCATCTGAGCTGCCTCACATATTCCCTGTTAGTTGAGCGCACAACGACGAACATATCGGACTCGTTCCGCTGCTAGTGTTGTACTCTGAATGCGATGGTTTCGTTTCAGTCGGTTTGTAAGGAAGTCGTTTGATACTCTGTTGTACTGACCATGACAGTTTGGTATTGTATAGCACTGTTTAACACACAGCATACAGTCCCCGACACTTATGTAATATGTAATTGCGATGATTGGCAAATGCTTATAACTATTTTTCCCTTGCATTTTCTTATATATGTTTGCATCGATGTGTAGTAGTGTTGACGTTTCGCACTTGTGCTTCTCGTCTTCGCAAAAGTATTTTTTTTTTCGACTAACGCGATGTGTAGCACACGATGTTCGCGCGCAATATACATAGGTTGTTAAAAGATAACAACTATTTGCATTAATCATTATTTTTTATATCTGTTTGCATCAGCATGCTACCTTGAAAACATCCTAGGCATGGTAGACAGCTAAGAATCTCTTCGTCCTGCTGTAGATACACAGGTAAGTGTTTGTAGACAGATTTTATTTCATGTTGTGCTTAAGTGAGAAGGAATTCCTTAGGCAGGTATGCAATCTCGGTATCCGAGTGCTGCAATTGATTTAATTTTTCTGTTTGTCTTGAGAGCTAAAAAAATTATCTGACCGATTAACAATGTCCTATCGTTTTCACAATGTCGTCTCGATGACGAGATAATGTAGTTCTGAGTGATGTGTGGTGGTACGAACTGCTTTTACAGACCCAAAAGTGAATAGGCTAGGCGGAAGCGATATCCTCTACCAACACCAGTTTATTCGAAGCAATATTTTAAATAGTCGTGCTTGATGTAATCAAACAAAATAAATTGTTAACTTGCACTGTATAACTGAATTGCTCTCATAAAAGAACACGCACGTGAAATATGTGATTGGGATGGATAGTAAGTGCTAATAACTATTTTCCTTTTCATTTAATTTTTTTATATCAGTTTACATCAGTGTTAATATTATCGTTCCCTCACTTCACAGCGGTAATTTCCTCGCCTAACATAATGTACAGCGCACGATGCTCACACATATGTGAATAACTATTTACTTTTATAATTTTGTTACTTTAAAACTGTTTGTCTCAGTGCATAGCAGTGTCGTCTCTCTCTTGCGCGACTAATGGTTTTAATGTGTGTTGTTTCGTATGTGCTTATGGTTCTGCTAATATATAAATTACATGTATTCGAAATAAGTAAATATAGTATATAAAACACGATAAATTGCTAGTTTGTACTGTATAACTGAATTCCTCTTGTAAAGGAAAGTACATATGTAACTCGGCTGGTCTGTCACTCTGGAGCCTGATGCAACTCTCTCTTGGCTAGTGCTCTATGTCATCCCTTCGCTTGTCGAGACCTGCACGGTGTTCGCGCTGGCCGTCAGCTGGCTGGGGAAGGCCCTACACAATCTCATTATGTTAGCTGATCGTGCGAAGTCGGTCGGGTCGGATGTGTTCCTCTGCTAGTGTTGTGAGTGCTAGTTGTTCACTAAATGCGAGGGTTTCCTTTCAGTCGGTTCGTACGGAAGTCGTTTGCTATTCTGCTGTACTGGCCAGGATGGTCTGGTATTGTATAACATCGTTTAACAAACTGCGTACAGCACTCGATGCTTGTGTAATATGTAATTGTGCTGGTTCGTAAGTTCTTACAACAATTTTTCCTTTACAATTTGTTTTTACATCTATTTGCATTAGTGTTTTGCAGTGTTGCCTTATCGAACCTGTGCTTATCGGCTTCGAAAAAGTATTTTTTTCGACTAGCATTATGTACAGCGCATGATGGTCGCGATATACACATAGGTTGTTAAATGCTTATAACTATTTGTGTCATAATTATTTTTATATCCGTTTGAATCAGCATGTAGCAGTGACGTCTCCTTTGCAAGACTAATAGCATAAATGTATGTTGTTTGGTGAAAAGCAAAGAAAAACCGTCTTTACAAATCGTATAATACATATCGCAATTGCATTGTATTCATTTTTGGGGTTGGTACGTGTGACCGTTCGTTCTTTCTCATGTTGATGTGCATTCTAGCTTTTTTAATAAACTTCTTGGTGTTATATCGACACTTATATAACTATATTGAACTATATCAAAATCGAGAATTTTTTATAAGTGCAGGTAGGACATACTTGACACTTGCGACCTTTTGCGTTGTCGGGGGTTATGCCTATGTTTTGAATTTGGTGACTATATCTTAAAGGGTTCGGTAATTACACCCAACTATGCATATAAGTGCTCTTGAGCCATACTTAACCCAGCGTTCATTGTTGTTGTTGGGGATGATGTCTATGTTACGAATTTGATGTCTGTATTTTAAACAGTTCGAAAAACCATCAAAATATGCTTATAAGTGCCCTTAGGTCATATTACACCCAGCGGTCATTTTTCCCATCGCAGGAAATGTCTGTGTTACGAATTTGGTAACTGTGTCTTAAACAGTTCGGAAATTAAGGCTAACATTGCTTATAAGTATGCTTAGGACATAAACGACCCTGCGACCATTTTTCTTGTCGGAGGTGATGCCTATGTTACGAATTTGGCGACTATCTTAAAAGGTTCGGAAATAATGACTAACTATGCTTATTAGTTCGCATAGGGCATAAATGACCCCGCGATCATTTCCGCTGATGGAGGCGATGTGTATGTTACGAATTTGGTGACTGCATCTTAAACAATTCGGAAACTACGGCCAACTATACTGATAAGTTCGCATAGTGCATAAATGACCCTTGCGATCATTTTCCTTGTCGGGAGTGATGCCTATGTTACGAATTTGGCGACTGTATCTTCAAACGGTTCGGAAATTAAGCCAATTATGTTTATAAGTTCGCATAGGGCATAAATGACCCGTCGGAAGTTGAAGTTTGAGATATATTTGACGGATTGACGAATATAAAAAATTTGCCGTGCGATTGGTTGAAGATCACGTGACCGCCGGACGGACAGGCGACTGACGGATGCGAGGGATGGTTGTGAGTACAGCTTAAGTTTCATATAGGCGGAACGCTTTGCAATAGGTTGAAAGGAAAATAATGCAATAGACCAAGTGACGCTGTGAAAATTTTCACAAAATAACATAAATATGTTTATATTATACTCTAATCCAATCAGAGTTTAGGTTGAAATAAATGCTGTCTAGCGAAAAAAAAATATTTTTCAAAGGTTGATTTGAAAAGTGCTAATTAATCACACACACGCACGCGCGCGCACGCACACACACAAACATCATGTTACGAACATACGAATCTACAAACCATGGGTGTAATTTATTCTTGGCAACTTCCAACTTTCCTGACGCCCTGTTTTTGGACTAATCGATAAGTATCATTCCGCAAAACGAAGAATAATAATAAGTCTGGAAGAAAACGTTATTAATAATCTGACACGCTATATTTGTGGGCTGAACAGGTAGTCGAAATCATTTTTTATACGTAACAGTGAAATGTGTTTCCAGCATTGCATTACTGAAAACCTAAATACAGCTGTAAGAAACATGTATTTCGCCAATAACGTAAACTAACTCATTCTATACAACAGTTTTCTTAAAAACAATTACCAACAAACTTTTTTCTCTCTGATTTTAATTCCGGCTATGAAATAAATATATTAATTTATAGGGAAAATATAGACGAAAGATTTGTTTAACTTAGAAAAGACCGTATTCTCATGCTAACGGAAGTGTAAAACGCTTGTGATACACGATCAATTCAGGAAACAAGCGAACACTTCATAAGTGGGGCGATTTTTCAAAGGTTACATTCCGAAATTGTGAAGATACCGTCGAGAGGGTATAAACAATGGAGGGTGATGCGGAATCACTCTCGGAGACGAAGGGAAGTGAGCCGCGCACGTACCTTGCAGAGGAGCCAGGCAGGATTCCAACCCGCGCCGCCGCGCCGCAGACCGCCAGCCGGAGAGACGCCCTGCACAAGATCGGCACGAGCGTAGACTGGGGCCCCAGCGGGGAAGGATCGGCGGCCCGCGAGGGACCCTGAGTGACGTCACCCGGGTAAGAGGATCAAGAAGCCGGCCTAGTGTCGCACGCGAGCAGCCATTCGCCGTACACCTGCCGGGGAAACGTTTTATCATACCTTCTAACATTTACCCTACTCTATTGTGTTTATTTCAGCCTCATCTGTAAGACCTTTAAATATTATTAACTGAATGGATGCCTTTTAATAATGAAACAGCGAAAACTACTACAAATCACGATCAAATAACTTGAGTGGTACGGCATAAACCATAACCCCCCCCCCTCCCAAACATTATTATATCAAGTTAGGTTCACAGAGTGAGTGAAGAGGTTTGGGCGACTCTTGACAGCGAGGTCTTGAGAGCCGAGGAGGGTGAATGAGATGAGTATGGAGCAGCGCTGGAATGCAAGGGGGGAGATCCCCGAGAAAACCCGCCGACCAGCGGCATCGTCCGGCAAGATTCCCACATGCGAAAATCCGGTGACCCGGCCGGGGATTTAACCCGGTTCGCCTTGGTGGGAGGCGAGCAGGCTTACCGCTCAGCCACCGCGGCCTCTAGGACCGCAGAGTACTTACGAATACGCAGAGATGAAACAGCCACCTATGCCGCGAACTCAGCAAATTTGATTCACTGGCCACAGTAATATGTTGGAACGCCGTTCGCCAATCAGCACATGGTAACCTATTCGCCAGCCGGTAGTCCAGTCATTAGGGAACTTTTCGCAGCATGCAATAGCAAATCATACACAAGGCCCGTTCCCAGAGCCTCGCGCAGCCAATGTGCGCCACACCATTCAGGATCTGTGTATTTACCGCGAAGAAACTGATCTTTCTTTACGAACAGGAAAATAAATCGTGGCGATGAAAATTCTAAACTTTTGCTACAGTGAGGGAAGCATGTTGTTGTCCAATATATCTTGTTACATGCCAAAGTTCATCAATCCAGCCATTAAAAGTAATGGTCCAAGCCCAAACCAAGATAAACAGCACCTTATACTACTGCCACAAAATTTAAATATACACAACTTACACAGGACATAATGTTCGTCGAGCATTCACCAGGTCAACACGTGTCCATCCGAATGCCAGATATTGTACAATGTCTCACCAGTCCATAATACATCTTCTACTGCTCCATAGTCTAGTTATAGTGTTATCAGTACCACTCAAAAAGACGTCGGGCATAGATGCGTGTGATTAGTCGCTTCCTGGCAACGGTATGACCAAGTGAACTAAGTCTATCACCTCCCGGTGGAGAGTCCTGTCGCTGGCCTCTGTTCTTGAGCTGCGCCGGAAGTTCTCTGCAATATTTGACATGGCTGTCTTACGACTAGCTCGCCAAGCAGAGTTCGCCGATCACGATTAGTTATTGTTTTCTTGGGCCCATCAGAGTGATGTTTTGAGGCCTGCGCTTCTGTGACGTTTCCATGACTTTGCTTTACAGTGAAGCAATTCATGTACGTCTGTTGAGAAATCTCTGATGGGCTCGAGAATACTAGAATACTCGAAATTAAGAACCCCTACAATCTTAACCTATTTCCAACTCATAAAATGTTTTGTTGATAAAAAGTACACACGAGTAAGGTGTTTCAAGCATTTGTCTCTTCACTTACGTCTACTTCGCTTATAATGTATGATGGCCAGAAGGGCATGTTCGTCGGACCAACTCGTGCTTGGATTTGTGGATCGTATGATCGGGAATGTGATCAAATAAATGCCGTGTGTTATCCTGCGGCAAATTTTCCACATTAGTTGGAAATTATGCTCTACATCACAATCACTTAAACACAGATGAAGTATGCACTCCATCTGGTCCCACAAATGTTCGGTGAGCAACAAATCAGGCGACCGGGCAAGCCAAGGAAGTGCGATGTTATTCCGTTATTAAATACATTCTTGAGTGCACAAGAAAAAGGAACAACAACAACCATGCACCTATTTCGCCATTGGTTGAAAACAGAGATGGAGACAGTGCAGCATGTAAACAAACTTCGCACACCTTAACCTTACTTTGAGTACTTAAATATTTTTACGTACGTTGTTTACGTAACGAAATTTAACTATACTGAAAACTACATAAATACATTTTCTAGACACATGCATACACTAATTAATGGTACCACTGGAGATATTGTAATATTTTAACCTAATTTGCGGCATGGAAAACACCAGCAATTCACTTCAACATGACGTCAGCGAACGGATCATTTTTTTCTCCAGACCACATGCAGTTTATGTGCGAGATTAACTGGAAGTTGAATGACGTATGACGCACACAGATACACCTCTACACAGACAATGGAACAACTTGTTTGCGCATTTTATGTACTGCAGAACTAACTGAATATGGCCCAAGTACACACTCCTAGAAAATTACAGCTATGAACGGGCGAGCATTCTTTTGCTGAAAATTGGCACCTGAATACACGTCCAGAAAGGGTAGCACATGAGACCAGAGAATATCTTCTACGTACAGCAGTGCATTCAATAACTGTCGCATCACTACCAGTAGCGAATATTAATCATATGCAACGGTATACTAGGCCATCATGCCAGCAGTAGGGAAAGTGCGCCATTGTAAATTGAGGCAGGTCTTGTAGCGCTCACTTGCATTCCTCCAGACTCTGCATAGTGCACATCTGTTCCCAAATCCTTCCAACTGACACCATTGCAAATAAAGGGAACGATGTTGAGGTGTAAATAGCATTTAACACGATGTAGCACCCTGCATCCGCCATTATTTACAAGTTTTATTGCACAAAAACGCAAGAGAGAATACTGGTCCTTCGTAAATGCTCCAGGAACAGGTTGGATTAGTGAAAATTGCTTCGACTGTGAAACCTTGTGACATCATACAAATGTGTCATCTGTGACTATGTGCGAGTTGACATACTTGATGAAATCTCTGAAAGAATGAGACAGCTTATGTTCCATAACAATGGTTATAAGAACTGTGAAAGTGCATGAGAGAACGAAATTTATAATGTGACTGTCCACGTGCCTACTTTCCAGAACAATTGAGACAATGATCCACATCCAATGATGCTCTGAGCTTCGAGGGGTGATCAGCGTCTGTCTGTATCAGCGCTGAGACTAAGTCGTTCTACTCTGTAACTTTACACTGTTAAAATGTAAGACTGCATCTAGAAACTTCCGCAGTGTCTATCAAGGACCCTTCTCACATCCCGAGGTTAACTGGTATTCAAGGCGTTATTTCCCGCTCGGCGGGACTGCAAGTTCTTCTGGTGTGGCTGAAACAACACCACAATGCAAGTGTCATTGGGATAGCATATCTGCCCGCACAAGGCGTCTGGAAATACTTCTGGCAGATATACATGCAGTGCTCTACTGAAGCTGCTAAATGTCGCCTGCCTGATGGTAGACAAGAAAGCTGCTGCCTCTAATTGTGTCTGTCTAATATTCAAGCCTTTCTCTCTCCCGGCGGTCAGTGGGGGACCTTTTAACGAAACTAAATTGACATAAGAGTATACAACAGTGATTGTTTAGGCAAGTAATTTAGTGTTCTTCATTTTAGCTGTCCACTGCTATGCTGAAGTAGGGAAATCGAACAAGTGGTTTCGGGTGGTATATATTATTCACTGTTAATTGAGCACTTTTGCTTAGGATCTACTTTCACGTCTCAGTTTGTATCCTTCTGCCGATCATAAAATTAACATTGTCATGGCTTAGGTCACTTTATTCATATGTCATCCAAGTGAAATAGTGGAGTTGTCAGGAACATAATTGTGTGACTAAAATGCAGATTCATACTCTAATGTGTATAAAACAAGGAATGAAAACTTGAGTGGCCATTAATCCAAACGTTACGCTCAAAATACAACTCGCTGTCAACTGAACTATGGCAGCTTTCATACCAGTGTGTAATGTAATTATGGACAGTGATTTTTTTTCAAAGTTTTGTTTTAAAGTGCCAAAATTACCGTTGACAGCTTATATAGTCAATTCACGGTTACTTCCAACTTTTCTAAAGCCCTGCTAAAGTTCTACTTCCAGGATACTCTTCCGCCTCATGCAAACAAAGCTTAACCAAATATAGAAAATTACACTAAAGAGATGCAACGCACCACATTCGTGCAACTCTGGGTAATAATATTTTGCATAAGAACTATTTCTAATAGTCTATTCGCGTTTTCTTCACACTTTTCGGATCAAACCTTTGAAAAAACACTTCATGTATGATGTGTTTGGTCGTTTCCAACATGTGTCATATATCACAATCGTTTTATACTTGTGTTAACATAAAAGTGCATTATTTTTGTTAAATTTTACTTTTATTTTTCTTATAAATTATAATTTTTTCTTCAGTTATGACTAATATGAATAAAGACAGGGTCAAAATAAATGTGCTGGTAATGCCTAGTAAGAAATAGTTCCTATCCGAAATATAATTACACTGAGTGCGCACGAGTGCGGCGCGCTGGCTCTCTGGTGTACTTTTATAAGCTTTGTTTGCATAAGGCGGAGGAATATTCTGGAAGTAGAAATTTAGCAGGACTTCAGAAAAGTTAGAAATAACCGTGGCTAGGCATTACCAACACACCCATTTTCTATCTGTTTTTGTTCGTATTAATAATAAATAAAATATAATTTATAAATAAACTTTAAGAAAAGTTTAACTTAACCAAAATAAGGCACTTTTATGATAAAACACACAAATATAAACCGCTTGTAATACATGACATATACGAAACAACCAAACATGTCGTATACATGGGGTGATTTTTCAAATGTTTGATTCAAAAAGTGTGAAGAAACCGCGGATAGACTATATACGCCAACACTAACTGTTCTAACACAGACGCCAGAAGAAATTCGGAAAATGTCCCACGAGTCGTTGACTCCGCAGTCGGGAAGGCAACAAATGTAGGACGATGTCTTAGCACGGCTTCATGCCCCAACCTCCAACGCACTACGGTGGCTTCGCGGCATAGCCCCAACACAGCAAGGGGATGAATCCCGTTAGTTGCCTTCGCCTGGATTCACAAATGGCTAGGGCGATATTTCCGAGAAAATCAGAACATTGGAATGTTTATCTCCTTGAACACAGCCGCAATTACTGCTAATGCGTATTCAGCTTCGTTATAAGCAATCCCCAAATTAAAAATGCCACTATAGGATACTTACGGTGATGTGAGCACTTTTGAAAGCCCTATCAATAGTCGATAAATATATTTTATTTTAGTCCTAGACGTTAACTTAAAGAGTGGGGTGGAATATACACACTGTGTTCATTACTTACATTGCAATATTTATTTTATTTATATAAAAAGGTGGTTAAAGGAGAAAAAATTGGCTGAAAGGAAAAATAACTAGGACCTCAAAAGTGATCACTTTACCGAGAACAGCCTATATTCATATACACGACAAGACTCCCGACGATTTATAATATTTTGACGGCTAGAAGCGGGAATTCCATGGCTCGTCCCCAACAACGCTTCTAATGCTGTATTTTATTTTTGCATTATAATTTATTCAAGGCAAAGGTAAAAATTATTTTACTCGCGTTCCTCTAAACATGGTGGCACTACTTTTTCAATGCCGCAACCAACACAACTTCAAAATTTTACCGTCAGTTTACAATAACCGAAATTATCGTGTCGCAAGCCAGATACATAGCCGTAGCTGGAAAAATTACATTTCATAAAAGTGAAATAGAAGTTGTTATGTATTTAGTTTAAAATATCAGGCATGCATGTGCAAAATAAGTGTTATGTTAAAACACTTTTCAATTTATCTTTTAATACATTTTGTCAGTGAGAAACTGTTTAATTAATGAGAAGAAAAAAAAAACGAAACTTGTTTTGCTACCNGTAAAAATTATTTTACTCGCGTTCCTCTAAACATGGTGGCACTACTTTTTCAATGCCGCAACCAACACAACTTCAAACGTTTACCGTCAGTTTACAATAACCGAAATTATCGTGTCGCAAGCCAGATACATAGCCGTAGCTGGAAAAATTACATTTCATAAAAGTGAAATAGAAGTTGTTATGTATTTAGTTTAAAATATCAGTCATGCATGTGCAAAATAAGTGTTATGTTAAAACGCTTTTCAATTTATCTTTTAATACATTTTGTCAGTGAGAAACTGTTTAATTAATGAGAAGAAAAAAAAACGAAACTTGTTTTGCTACAGAGTGTTAAATTACACACAACGGAAAATCTCCACCAGTGGTGGCTGGAGCGTCCTGTTCACAGCGATATACACGCCTTTAGTCAAGCATAAAGGTGGCTCAGCTGGTGTGGCGGTCTCGGCACAGATTATCCTTCTTGTTTATCTCGCTGAGCCGGGTTATCAATGCAGGATTAAGCTAAATTAGCCGTCGGCTAAGCAGCACCGAGCATCTCATGTTTCGTAGCCACTTCTTAATTCCGGATAAATTTCACTGCACGGTAACCATGACCTTGGAATGGCAGGGGACCACCTTCTTGACCGCAGTCATAGTCTTACCTACACGCCACGACGTCATGCACTCAAAAAATAACTGATTCAGTATACAAATATATATATATTTGGTATACTGAATCAGTTATTTATATAGATATATATGTGTGCGTGTGTGTGTGTGTGTGTGTTTGCGTGGCGTTAGTTTAAGCTTAACGATATTTTGTTGATACACCAAGCCTCAGTTCCTCCAAATGAATGAAATTTGTTCACAAAAACAAATTATTTATTTAAAACAATTTTGTTTGTCCCAAACAAATAAACTGTTATTTCTGTATGTTAAGGGCTCCGTCTACCTGGCACTTGAACTGCGTCGCAGTGTGTTTGAAATCCGCGTTTTTTTTTACGAAACCATTAAACGTGTCCCCATGATACCAATGTATTAAAGAAACCACACTTCATACGAGGTACGTATAATACTCTCAAAATATTATGTACATTATAAATTCTATTCCCGAGCCCTCCAACATAAATAAAAACAGATTTTTCACATTTCTGTATTTCATAATATACTGGCTGGAAACACGCGAAACTATAATAGGGACCTGCATTGAACCTTGCTATAGACTTTCCACCGATAAAATGACAGGGTCATCGCTTAAAGTTCCATAGGTAGACGCAGCACAACGGAAATACTGCAGACCAGTTCAGCGCCTAGTGCGTAGGAGCGATGGGGCATGAGGCGCGTGTGTCGGTGTCTTCCTTGTCGCTCCCGCACTTCGCTGCCTCAAACGCGCTAAAAACTCCCAAGTAGGGGGCATCCTTAAACAAATATTTAGTGTAACCAATCTTCACAATTTGTCAACAAAATAATAGTTACGTGCTATATATTTTGAACAAAGAATATATTTATAGCGACCAAAAATCATGTTGGCGACACTAATCCGGGGTGGTATGTAGTATTCCGGGCAAGCCCGGATGAACAGCGTTTGGAAAGGCACGAGTGCAACAGACATCGTTTTCTATTGAAAAAGGTACGTGCCGCGAAAGGATTCTTCGAAGGTTTGTGATTGGATATACGGTGCCTTATACTTTTTAGCCTACTTTCCGAAAGGAAAGAAAGGCTTATGAGATCCTTCCCCTGTATATGTATGTGTGTATTCATATGCGTGTATATGTGTGTATGTGTGTTATGTGCGTGTGTATCCCCTTCCAAATTTTTTAACGCGTGGACCGAATTTCGCCAAACTTGGTACACATATAGTAAGTACTTAGTAAGGACACCTGACTTTTACAGTTTTATACAACGTCAGATACTCATTTTCAAAATGGAGGCAATTTTAAAAATTGGGGTGATTTGTCATATCTCGGGGACCATTCAACCCATTTAAACCAAATTTTGTATGCTGGCAGAGCATCGCGTAAGCATTAAATTCTGAGATGGACATTTCTGTGGATCCGCCATTTTGTAAAATAGCAATAAATAAATACAATTTTTTTATTATATCTCGAAAACTATTCAACCAATTCTCACCCAATTCGGCAGGTAAATAATACTATGTTAGTCCAAGTAAACGTAAATTATAGAACTTTATTAGGTTCTTACTTTAAAAATGGTGACTATACACATTTTTTAGGTTTATTTTGTATATCTGCCATACCATATAAACAATTTCGACCAAATGTTGTATACTGAAAGTATATGTATTTATTACAAGCATCATATATACCAACAAATAACCACTTTTGTCGGCCATTTTGGAAGATAGCAACATAAGAAAAAATATATGTATTATGTCATATCTCGGTAAAAAATTTACCAATTCTCACCAAATTTGGCAAACTAGTACTGATGCAGATGATGTTACATGATACGTTTTAAGTTTGCCAGGCACTTATTTTAAAAATGGCAGCCATGTAGCCATTTAAGCTTAGAATGCTATATTGTCAAAATTATGTAATCAATTCCAAGATAACTTTGTATTTTGGCAGTAGATTTTACAACTATCAAATGTATCTACACGAAGCATCTTTTGTATGCAATTTTATAAGATAGTGCCATGCGAATAAATAAAGTTTTTATGTAATATCTCAGGAAACAAGTGACCGATTCCTATCAAGCTTGGCAAACAAGTAGTACTGAGACAGATGATGTTAAGTGGTATGTTTTAAGCTTGTCGGGCACTTATTTTTAGCCTAGAATGCTATATAGTCGAAACCATGAAATCAATTCCAACTTAACATTTTATGCTGGGAGTAGGTATTACAACTATCAACTGTATCTACACGGAGCATCGTTTATCCTCCATTTTGTAAAATAGCGACACGCGAATAAATACATCGTGTTTTTATATCATATCGGGAAACAATTGACAGATTCCTACCAAATGTGGCAAACAAATAGTATTGAAGCAGGTGGTGTAAACTGGTATGTTTTAAGTAGGTCAGGCTCTTATTTTAAAAATGGTGGCTATATTAATATTTTTAATCAGTATTATTTATCAACGAAACAAATTACAACTTAAGTTTGTATGCTGGTAGTGCCTATTACAACCATCAAATATGCCTATACAGAACCTCATTTCTCTGCCATTTTGTATGATAGCCACACCAAAAAATAAAGTTTTTATCCCATGTCTCGGGTAACAATCAACCCATTCTTACAAAATTCGGAGATGCACTGTGGTAGGCCATATTAATGTATGTATTTTTAAAGTATGACACACTTATTTTCAGAATGGCAGCTATAAAATCATTATAGTTTTGTGTGCTATATTTACGAAGTTATGCAATCTATTTTAACTTAATTGTGTATACTGGCAGTATACAATCATCGAATGTGCTACTACATTACTTTTTTGTCCTCCATTTATGAAGATCGCCATATGAAAATTATGGAGGTTTTATGCCATATCTCGAGGATCAATCAACCTATTCTCACCAAATGTTACACTAGAACATTTCAACTAATTTGTACCAAACTGTGCACACTATAAATGCTACAGAAGTCCATGTAAACTTTAATGATTTAAATGGGTCAGAAAACTACGTTCAAAATGGCGGCGTTATAAATAATTTAGATAAGTTTGCCGCATATATTAAACAATTTAACCCAATTCAACCAAATTTTGTATGCAGACATTATACATTAGAAGCATCGTATATAGATCCTCTTTTTTTTTTATTTTGTACGATAGCATCAAATAAGAAAATAAAGTATTTTATAGCATATCTGAGAGACCAAACCACCGATTTCCACCGAATTCTTCACACAAGTAGCGCTACGGTAGACCATGTAAATTTACATGTTTTAAGTGACTCAGTCACTTATATTCAAAGTAACTGCCCTCTAAATATTTTAGGTTAGTAAACCCTATAATTAGAAACATTAGACTGATTAAATCCGAAGTTAACGCTCGAAATCCGACCTCCATAATGCAGTGCATTGCACGCTAGCTTATTTTACGAGGTTTTCTGGGTTCAAGTCCCGGGTAAGGCACGTGTGTATTTATAATTATCTCACTAATGTTGCATACGTTTATTGTTTCATTACTAATGTTATTGCTTTCAAAGATAAGTCAAGTCTTACCTACCAACTCAGCTTTTAAGAACTTATTAAAAAATTAATTGCATCCATGTTGAGGAAAGTAGGCTTATTAGTTATATCAGTAACTTCTTGTTTTTTATTTCNGCACGTGTGTATTTATAATTATCTCACTAATGTTGCATACGTTTATTGTTTCATTACTAATGTTATTGCTTTCAAAGCTAAGTCAAGTCTTACCTACCAACTCAGCTTTTAAGAACTTATTAAAAAATTAATTGCATCCATGTTGAGGAAAGTAGGCTTATTAGTTATATCAGTAACTTCTTATATTTTTTTTCACAGCATAGTTGTTTGCGTGCGGATCATGTCGACGGCGTCAGAAGTAACCACAATCTCACTGCGCCTGACGAATNCCACAGCATAGTTGTTTGCGTGCGGATCATGTCGACGGCGTCAGAAGTAACCACAATCTCACTGCGCCTGACGAATGAGAATTGAGTAGAGTTGAGTTGAGTTGAGCTGAGCTGAGAGATTTGGACGGCTCTTAACGAGGTCTTGAGAGCCGATGACGGTGAAATGAGGTGAGAATGAGGCAGTGCCGGAATGTAAGGGGGTCCGGGAACGGGAGATCCTTAAGAAAACCCGCCGACCAGCGGCATCGTCTGGTACGATTGTCAAATGAGAACACAGCATATCACACGGACGGCAGCCAGTGAGGGCCGGCGAATTGCTTGACCGCGTACGTTACGTTGGAGCCTAGCAAGTACTCCCGACATTTTCGCTAAAAATCACTCTTACTACGTACATTTTTTGGTAAGTTTATTATGATTACTTGATCCAATTTGTCTATATGCATCAAACAGTTGGTTGATTGGCGAAAACGCCAATAGAATATAGTTTCAAAAGTATATAAAGCGGTATCGTAAACTCCATGCAGGTACAAACTTTGTGAGACGTGGGATGATTCGTTTTGTAAAATGAGATAGAAAACACAATACAATATACAACCCAACGTGATTATTAAGGGATGGAGAGAGACCGTTGAAAATGGGAATTAAAATTAGTTATTTGAAAATTTTAACAAATACGTGGGTAATGTTAGCCTGATATGACATATTTCATGCTGTGAACATTTGATGGGTAATAACTTAGCCCGTCATTAGGAAATTAGGGTGTGCCATGTTGTTGCCTAGCACACAGTGATGTCATAGGACGTTTGAAGGTAAATACTGAGCACTTGAGGAAAATTCAGACACTATGCATGAATAAAACAGCCCCCTGGCCGCGGGGACTCGAACAGGCGATATAGTGCTACCCAAATGTGAAGAGAATGCGCAGAAGCACAAAATCGACAGGGCCAGTAAGGACGCTTGTTGGCTCTTTTGGGAATGTATATAGACTACAACAAAACATCGACCAGTGCCATGTGCGGGATAACCGTCGGAAACGAATGACGATGTTTTCAGCTCAGACATTACACGCACAGCAGCCCTCCCTCGTGCAAAGGGCGTAT
>NQII01001520.1:218280-293149 GCA_002778355.1 Clitarchus hookeri | reverse complement strand
TAAAAATAAAATGTAAAAAAAAAAGAATTTATAACTTTAATTTTTTTTTATGTAAGAAATTAGTGATTCCCCTTGAATATGGAAGATGTTTATAGCATTTTGTGGTTTCATATATTTAATATATATTAGCTCACTGATTGTAAATAATTTTTTGAACTAAAAATTAGTACACTAATATCTTTAATTTTTTCACATATCAGAAATTTGCATTCCCCCTTGAACACGGAGGTTTATAGCAATTTGTAGTTCCGTCTTTGTATATTAGCCCAATAGCTTTAAATCATTTTTTAAACTAACAATTTTTAATATTACAACTTTCATATTTTTTCCAAAAATATAAATTTTTTATNCTCGCGGTGATGCAAGACGCCCCCGCCGCATGGCAATGCCGCGTGCACAGACAAAAGAGCCTCGAAACCGGTCCTGGCCATTCTCTGTGCGAAAGGTCGTCCCGCGATCGGTGAGGCAACAGCCGGCACGCCCCCGCGCCGCGCTCCGCCCAATCACGACTGCCTGTCCGCGAAATCTCATCGCGCGAACACACTCTCTCTCTTACCGGGGCAGAGAGTCAAGCGACCCGGGTCGCGGGGGCAAGGCCAATCGCTCATATGTAGGTTGTATATGAAACGTCTGACATACGTGAGCAACGTCACTAGTTTGGTTTTTTTTTTTCATTGATGAGAAGGCGGTTAAAGGCTGTACACGGTAAAGTGAGCACTTTTGAGGGCCTACTTACTTTTTCCTTCCGGCTATTTTGTATCCTTTAACCACCTTTTTACAATAAATATTGTCATGTAAGAAATAAACACAGTGTGTATATTCCAACACACTCGGAAGTTAACGTCTTAGGCTAAAATAAAATATATTTATTGACTATTATTCCAAATGAGAGGGTTTTCAAAATTGCTCACTTTGCCGTAAATAGCGTATACTAATTAAACCAGTGTGAAAATACGTCTTGATTCCATTAAAATTTACAGTGTAAAAAAACAATATAGTTTAGCCACTAAAATTCACTCTGAAACCAGCGTGTACCGAAAAGAGTTTGTTACAAATACACGTGTATGTTATTTGCCCCATGCCGTAAAAAAAACCCTATATGAATCTGCTTACTTTTTTTACCACGAGAAATGAACAAATCTCAGAAGAATAACTAACAAACGATGACAATATTCATTAAAACTTTAGGGAAATGATTACATGGAAAAGAAACTTATAGAAAGCACCCCCCCCCCAACCATCTGGTCAGAATCTGATCTGCAGCTTCAAGAACGTAAGTCAGATACGCTGTTATCAACAGAAGTAACACGCCTCCGCTGGGGCGAAATAAGACAACAGCGAATTTAATATGTACAAGATGAGAGCTGCAAGTCAAGTGCCATGTGCATATTTCATTTCGTATCAGGCCGTTCAAGTCACCTTGTCTGGAAGCCTAATTTCTTTAACCTATTTAGACTTAGTAAACACAAATGTGTTTATAGGCAAGACAGATTATTTTGGCGGTAATGTACACTGCGAGGCTCAATGCCTAATGTTCTTCCCTGTGGATAACTGATCAAAGTCCATTTTCTGTTTCTTCACACTTTTAGAAAAAAATCTTTGAAAAATCACCCCAAGTATGAAGCGCTTGGTTGTATCCTAAATATGCCATGTAACACAAACGTTTTATACTTAGGTTAACACAAATCTACGTCATTTTGGTTCAATTACACTTTTACTTACATTTTTTCTATAAATTATAATATTTAAATTATAATTTATTAATATGTACAAAAACCGAGAGAAAATAGGTGTGTTGGTATTGCCTGGTAAGAAATAGTTCTTAATGCAAAATTTTGTTAAACTGAGTGCTCACGAATGCGGTGCGTTGTCCCTTAGTAGAGGAATTTAGTAGGTTTTGGGGCAGAATTCACGATGGAGCTCGGGCTCCAACCGACCATCTTGTTACCGACCACCATCTTGTTACCAACCACCATCTTGTTTCCGGCTGCCATCTTGTCAGCCGTATTGTCCACCATCTTGCCCATAATCTTGTTTCCGGCCCCTATATTGTCCGCCATCTTGTCCACAATCTTGTTTCTGGCCATCTGTCGCTTGTACTCCCTCCTTTCAAACCGCCATATTGGATTTTGTCTACTGTGGGCAGCCATCTTTGTTGGACTTGTAAAAATTTTCCCATTCATGTCGGGACTTAGAATATTTTTAACCTTGCATTGGACTTAGAGAAATTCATCATTCAAGACTTAGAATATCTTTCACATTGTGTATGACTTAACCACTCATGTAGGACTTAGTCACCTTCGTTCCACCACTTATACACATTCATACCACATCCCGGGACTTTGAATATTTTACCGACCCACTTGTGTAGAACTTAAAATATTTTACATGCATGTAAGAACTTAGAATTATCCCCCCTCCCCTTTTGTGAAGGACTTGAAAATTTTATTCACTAGTGTAGGACTTAGAATATCTTTCACCCTGTTAGGACTTGAAAAAAAATTTCCCCTGCATATAGAACTTAGAAAATCTTCCATGTTATGTAGGTCTTAAAATAATTCATTTAGTCACCTTCGCTGTCCACTAGAGTGGACATCTGTCGCATGCGCTCCACACACCTTCGTGTAGGACTTTGAATATTTTTTTACACCTCGTATAACTCAGAACATTTTCCATTTAGTCACTAATTTCTCATCTTTACTCGAAATCTACTTCACCTAACCTAAATTCAATTTTCCGCCTTTGTGTAGGACTTAGAAAAAGTTACACAAGTTAACCTAATCTTACATAACCTAACATTCCCTACCTTGACCTGCCCTAACCTGATCTAGCCAACCCTAACAAAACCATTGTGCATTCATTTATAATATTTTTACCACTCATGTAGGACTCTGAATATTTAGTCACCTTCACCATCCACCAGAATGGACATATATCGCACATGCTATACACACCATCTCATGTAGGACTTTTGTTACCACTGGTGTAAGACTTCACCACTCACATCGGACTTAGAAAAAATTAATTTAGTCACCTAGTGTAGGATTTAATAAAACAATATATATGTTAGCCTAACCTAACTTAACCTAACACAACTAAGATAAACAGTCATACCTACCTACCACAGTCCAGATGGAGCAAGCACACTTATTTTACAAATGCCTATCATTAATTTAACTGCTTTGAAAATGTGTCATGTCCTTTGCCTATCATCGACCTCGGAAGTATAGGCAATCAGAATACAGTCAATCGGCACTTCAGGCCCCATCCCCTCACACTTACAAAGGAACTGTCGATGCAAGCAGAATTATAAGTAAAATCCAATATAGTTCGAGAGTAACTAGGTCACTATGATATCTACCGAGCATCCATACATACCAGGTCAGCTCATCAAAGAAACATTTCTACCATCCGTCAAACTAGCTTTACTGATATCAGACCGCCCAACATACCAAACAGCTATACCATTTCCTATAACACAAGAAAAATTCACCCATACTAATTAACCAAACCACCCATAAAACCAACCATAAGATCCAACAGACCAACCATAACAGCAAACATAAACCAAGCATACTTCAACCTTTTAGTGTTCACCGACCTTACCAAAAATTACATACGACCCATGATATCTGTCCTATAAACTGTCACCAGACAAAGTATACTCATCCCCACACATACCAGCCGACATAACCCAAGAATACCTCAGCCATCTAGCACACCCCAACATTAGTAAAAGTTATACATACACCCATACAACCTGCTCTACCAACCAATACCAGAAAAGTATACCAGAAACAGTACCACCTAACATTATATACAAGAATTCCCGACCTTCAACAAAAAAAAAAATACAAACTATCCATGACTTCTGATCTACCTTCCAACACCAGAACAAATATACTCATCACCTATACCACCTCAATCATACCTCGCCCATTCATTCCACACAGGTATTAACAATATATATATTTATTTATTTATTTATTAGTCCAACATCGTCTGCTCTACCGACTAACACCAGAAAAATATATACTCACCACCCAGTATATCCCAAGCATACCACTACCATTCTGTCCACCCAAACCTACGATTCACTTTATCATATCTCACCCAAATCATCTACCATACCATCTAACACTAGAAAAATATTATAGCGACCATACCATTCTATACTATTCATGCATACCTCAGCCATACTACCTAACATACCAACCAGCCACACCATACACTTTAACCCAAGCATACGTCGACCATACAGTCCACACCGACCTAAAAAAAAGTATACCTACTGCCCAAACCTTCTGATCTACCGACCGATATCAGAAATATATACTCATCATCCATACCACCTCAAGCATAACACATGTATAGCTTAACCATACAGACCATGCATTTATTCTACCAACCAACACCAGAAAAAATATTCTACACAATATACCAAACACGACACACAAACCCTACCGAAAATATACATACTGTCCATATCATATGTCACACCTTCATTACCGAGAAAAATACAATGGAAACCATACCACTGTAACAGGGGTAGAAACTTCGTGGAAAAAAACCACGAGCAGGCTACAAATAGAAGCTCCGAAGGATCTAGTTGTGTAGGTGTGACTCCTATATAAAATGCAGAAACAAAGAGGGCGAGCCAAAATTCCTGATCCAGCACTATTACACATACATAATAATTATTATTATATACAGCAACTAGCGACCCTGCCCAGCTTCGCCCGGGTACCATTTAGTTTTTACAGCGATACACTAATAAATAAATTGAAAAAAAGACAATTACAATATTATATTATGGTAAATTAGTGAACTACTATCATATATAGCATACATACATGCATACACGTCACGCCTGTCTCCCAGAGGGGTAAGCAGAGATTATGGACTTCCATTTATCACGATCCTGACATATCTGCCTCCTTTGCTTTATCCACATTCATACATCTCTAATATAACAATATTATATGATAGTGGTTTAGAAAATTTATTTGTATACAACATTAATCGTTTTGCCTCCGACCGCCAGCACAAAAAGATTTCTGTTTGGCGTGACACGCGAAAGGGCTACGTATAGTTGTCCGTGTGAAAAACATACTCCACTCAAATCCACTCCAGCCACATTTAGTGTTTGACCCTGTCCCTTATTTATTGTAATACCAAAACAATCTCTTATTGGAAATTTTACTCTTTTAAAATTAAAAGGTAAATTCGAGGGAATCATTGGTATTCTAGGTATTAAAACAAAAACTGTTTCTCCAGTACCGCAGCCAGTTAGAATAGTACTTTCAATGAGATAACTTTTTAAACTTTTTATTTGTAATCGAGTCCCATAGCATAATTTCGGTGGATTTATATTTCGCAATAAAATTATGGGAGCTCCAACTTTTAAAATCAGTTTGTGTAGTGGCATACCAGAAGGATTCAATTAATTAAGAAATTCTGTGGGATGGTGCACAGCTTCTTCAATGTTGAGTAAGTTCTTTATGGTTAGAAGAGAGAGTAAATTTTACGTTTGTTTTTACTGCGTAATTTAAATTGGAAATACGCTTTTTACTACTTATCTATTAAAGATAGATATATGCTACCACTGACTTTTTTGTAGATCATTCAATTTTACACAATTCGTTCGTACACGATTTTGTTATATCAATAAAGGATTAGGCAGCGTATTCCATGAGAGCGCGCTGGCGGCAAACTTTTTTTCCCGACTTGATTCATTAATACGTTAATGCTCAGCTCCTACAAGTGCTAGGGCAATTTCTAACACACACAAACCTTCCTCGATAAATGCAGATCATAACAGTAAAAACCGCATCCAAATCCGTTAAGTGGTTCTCGAGATTAGCGCAGTCATACAGACAGACAGACGCGCGCCAGGGACTTCATTTTATACTATGTAGTGATAAAGCAAAATGTGATTTAGAATAAAAAGAGCAAGGTGTTTGATAAATAAAGTAGAACTAAGATTTGTAAGACCAAAATTATTATTTTTTAATAAGTGATAAATAATAATTAATATTTCAAACGTGTAACAGGAACTATATATGTGTGTATATACATACATATACATACATACATACATATATAATATCTTTGTTACAAAGACACTGTTATAATATACGTTTTTTTATGAAAGAAATTATCGTTAATTTTGTTGGGATCCCACAATAATATAATTAGAATTCAAAACTACAAAATACGTCGAGCCATAATAAACTATTGGAGGTTACGTTCTTTTCTTTTTTAAATGATAGATAGCGTTCAAAATGAGATTAACACAGACAAAGTTACAAAATATGTCGAGTCATACAAAACTTTAAAAGTTACTTTTTTTTGTATAAAAGATAAGAGTCCGAAATAACATGGCGACTTGATTGCTGTATTTCATACACATGCCGAAAATAAAAGAAAGGTGGCTGGATTTTCCTGAGATGTGGCCCATCTTCGGGAGATCTCCCTTGCCAATTCCAGCTTTGACGTAACTTACTCTTTAAAATGGTATCAAGCATCAAGAGGACGCAAGGCGACTTCAAAGAAAATCTGCCACGCCTAGGCAGCAAGGTAGAGAAATTGCATCAATACAGCATTTTCCGACCCAACAAGTCGACCGCCAAAGCGGTAAAAATCAAACGATCACTCCATTAAAGGTGGATGATATCCGGAGCTAATTTTATTTTTAGTCACGCCATAACTAGTGGAGAGCAAGAATTAGGAAGTAGGGTGCGTTCCGAAAATACCAGTAACTGTTATAAATATCAAGTCGCTTCACACAACCAGTGATACTATCCTTTTTCCATGCAGTATTTTACATTATTACCATAAATACTTAAAGTAACGAAATCTTGGAATATTCCTAGTTGTATAAACATAATTACAGAAACAGTGACTAAAACATTATCTAACCTGACTTTTACATAGAAATGAACAGTAAAACTGCGTGCTGGAAAAGAAAACAAGCGGCTTTACCAAGAAAACCAAAAATATTCCCTGGAAGAGAATACAAGATTTAAAAAAACCTGGTTAAAAAATAAGCGAGTGCCAACAAACGGCACACCACCCAAATACTTCGTTCTCTACAACACAATCATACCTCATCCATACCATCTACCGCCCTACCGAACGACACACCAAAATTCACTGACTAGCTATACCGGCTGATTTAACTCATCCATATCTGGACAGTATACGACACACATATTCACACATACTGCCCATATAATTTGACATGCCTTATCAACTAACACCAGACAAAATATACTGGAAAACATACCTCCTAACATGCCAGTCATACCGGCCACTATGACTCATGTATACAGAATTAGACTGGCAAAGAAGAATTATAGGCANCTCCTAACATGCCAGTCATACCGGCCACTATGACTCATGTATACAGAATTAGACTGGCAAAGAAGAATTATAGGCATACTCATCATTCGTGCTCCCAACATATCAGCCAATCATAACACTATTAAGTCCAGTTCGCAACAAAAAACATTCTAGCCTCCATACCATCCCGCTACTCAGGCATACAATAACCATACCATTTGCTCTAAAACCGACAACACATATACCGACCAGTATACTATCTACTCGTAACACATACATATCTCAACCATATTACTCATGCCAACTACAATATACCAAAAAGAACATAACTATAACTTGTCTACCGTAGCATCATACAGACAATAGACACCAGCCAAAATATTCAAGGCACAATATCAACCAAACATAACCAACAAAAACTGCTGATTATACTAAGCACCCTAACATTAGCCTTGCCGACAGCCATAAATCCTACAAACCAATACAAACAATATCAACAAACACACTAGCCAGAAATACCGATTATTACACCAACCATAACCCAGCATTCTTCAGCCACGACAGTAATATTAAAAGCAATACAATACAGTACACCAAACATACCATACCAGCTACTATTCTGCACCACTCACCATACCATCCAACAAGCAACACCAACCATACAAACCCAGGGACCATGCAAAACATATCAACAAATACTATCAACCTAAAAACCTGAATATTATACCAACCATCCATTCCATCAACCACACAACTCAATTAGATGCTAGATGACAGTCCTCTAACACACCAAATAACTATATCAAGTAACTATCAAATCAATTACGCCAGTCATCCATACCAATAACTGCACCAACAAAACCTGACAGGTATCATACCTCCACCACACCAAATGAACATAGCAACCAACAAAATCGGCCATTCATACTAATAACCACACCAAAAAACCTGCCAGATACCATACTTCTGACATACCAATTAATCATATCGATTATCCAGCAGTACTGAGGACCATACAAATCACGTATTTCACCACAACACTAGCTTACCTACAACATACTATCTGAATATATCGGCAAGCCATAGCCACTGCCATACTATAGAACCCAAACCATATCAACACTAATACCAGGAAAACCACTAGCAACCAAACCAATCATCTGCACTAAACCAAACATAACCAAATAATATAATTATCAATACAGATCATCATACCACAGACATAACAATCAATTATATAAGTAAAATATGTTTCCAGTCTTTAAGTTCCATATAATTTCGTATGGTATTCCATATAAACAAGTCATACCATATGTTCAACCAACCATATATTCCAATCATAACACCCACGCCATCAATGAAACCACCTATGACACCCATACAGATTCAATCCACAGATATAAAAAAAATACATACCATACCATCCAATCATACTAACCAACCATACCAGACAAGCATTGTTCCTATTGTAATATCGAAACATTGCATCAAACCATCCTGCTCGTAAAACCTTACAATGCTATTAAACCACTGTGCACACACCACTGAAGTTACACTATGGTCATACTGCCGAATCAGTCGAACGTAAGAGCAGGTCATACCACATCAACATCTATCATATAAGCAAACTGACTATACTGCTAAGTCAAACCGATAGGGCATACCATCAAGATGTACCAGCCATAAAAGCAATACAAGCCATTCAAACAAACAATAAAATCACACGGTACCACACACATAAACAATTCCAAGAGAGAACCAAGCATGGAGACATACACCCAGAAAACATGCTAACGAAATTGTAATACCAAACAAACTCTCCATTAAACCATTCTACCCATAAAAACAAAGATACCATCCAGTCGTAACATCGAGTCAATTAAACACACACACACACACACACACACACATATATATATATATATATATATATATATATACACAACCCATCCCAAACATATCACCAAACGAGCTACCTTTGACAATCATGCAGTGAGGTCATACAGTACCCTCATATTTAAACATAACCCCTGCTGATGATCAGTCACACATACACATAATATTGACAAACTGACAGACCTAATATTCAAATCATACATTTCAACCATTTATACTAACTACAATGTCATGCCGGTCATCATACCACACATCCTCTTGGTTAACAGCCAGCCATAGAGACATATAACACCTGAAGATAAAGATATTCCATCAAAAAAATTCCCCTGCTACAAGCCCAAACTTCTAAATATCCCAATCACACATTTCAGATAACGCTAATACCACACTGATAGACCATACTAGCAAGGTATATGATCAAACCAGTCAACCAAAGAATAATATCATACCTTTCAACTATACTGGTAGGCCACAAAAGCATGACATACTACCAGACCAGCAAATCAAAACCAACAATAAAAACCAATTTTTCAATCAATCCTCCAATCAATCTTCTAATCAAACATCCAATCAATCCTTCAATAAATCCTCCGATCAAACTTTCATTCAATCCAACAATCAATCCTCTAATCAATCCTCTAATCAATCTTCCAATAAATCCTACAATCAATCCTCCAATTAATTCTCCAATATTTCAATCATATCAGTAACTTTTACATGAAGACGAATGTCATGTTGGATGATCTGAATACAATTTTCCTCTGCTTATTGTATATTATACATAGGAGGAGCATGTGTTGCACGCAGTTGTTGTGTATGCCTTTGCGGTGCATACGGTTGCGATGCTAATTGTGAGAGCGGTTGCAGAGAACCAGTGCTACAAGTTTTAGAATGCCTTTTCAAATATATCACTCAAAGTAATCTATATATATAAATAATATTAATTAAATTCGCCGAACAGTATTCTTTACCAGCCAACCAACCATAATTAATACTATATCAACAAATTATACGGTCAGTGCATTCAAAAATGATTGCTTCGAGTATATGGTGTACCCCACCGATTATATCGTAGGAGTCCGGTGGCAAGTCCTTCCATACATTTGCTAATTACACACAGCCAGTTATCTCTAAAAAGTCTTGCCACAACAGCAACGCTGTTTTACCAACTAATGATGGGATTTTCACACCACCACAGGCTTGCATCACCTTCAAGCAGGTAAGATCTCATACATCCAGACTATTGCCAAACTGACTCCTGCTGAGAACGAACAACATTTGAGCTTTTACAGAGGTCACGCATATTCCAACCACCCACAGGTACCTAGGAAGAAATAAATTATTTTTTAGTTGCATTCCAAGCATCTCGCAATAATTAATACAATGTATATAAAATTTTCGTAGTGTATTTCCACTTTAATGACAGAATACTCTTTAGTAGAAAAAAGAACTACATCAAAGTTCTAGTATTTCTTTTTCTAAATACCTTCTAAATTTTCAACATAAATCTATGCCAATAGCTATACTAAGCATGCAAATGAACATATTTAAAGTTCTTATAACCTCACAGCTTGCCTAGTATTATTATATATCAAGGTACTGCATACGACCATTAGAAAAAATTGTATATTTGATGCTAAAAAGAATAACATCTTCGATGTACCTCTAACTGTTCTTATGCGTTTGTTCCTAACAGTTTAATACTAGCAGGGATCAAATAAAATGAATAATGCAGATGTAATTTGTACACTTTAACTTTATCTTACAGACTTGTCAAAAATACATAAAAATTAATTACGCACTTAACTTATTCTTCACTCAACTAAACATTTATGATTTTGTTTTGTAGAACAATTCCTGCTGTGAGCATTCAACCCACTCTCATTCGCATGTACCACACCACAGTTATCACATGGATAAATCTTGTATGAAGTGCTGTACATGCAATGGCTGCCATAATGTCGTAATGCACGACAGATTTTACTAACAGTATTTCCACTAAGCAACATTGTTTCTGTGATCTAAGTAACAAATCTCTAAAGTACCCTGCTCTTGACAGCACAGCCAGTGATAAATATTATAATCTTCCACATTACTTTAAAGATATAGGGAAAGAAAGGATATGGCACACAATAAAACACAATTATTATTATTATAAAAATTGTTTTACACTTATTTTGCACATAGAATCAAAGAAGAAAGCAGTTCAACAAGTCATGCGATACAGCCCCTTGCCTTCACCTCCATGGTTATCGAANCCATAGAATCAAAGAAGAAAGCAGTTCAACAAGTCATGCGATACAGCCCCTTGCCTTCACCTCCATGGTTATCGAAACCACCTCTTTCATGTTCGCGTAGTCCCCATCTCTTTGCTTAGCGATCAAAATTCTGAGTCTGTCTACAAATTCGTTGGGATCTTCTGGTAACATGTAGCTGGTGTTCTTGCCATCTTCTATCTTCCACCGATCACCTGACGTCTCGAATTTAGAGGCATGGCCGATGGATGTGTTGGAAAAATCATCACTCTTCTCATCATCCTTTTAATACTGTCTCCATAGTCATTTTCAGCAATGAGATCTTCATGATTGTCTTCACATTCAGTCGACTCTATTGTATATTGTATGTCACTCATTCCATCAGTAGCATTAGCTGTCTCTTCATAATAGTATACAGAATCAGTACCCATTGATGCAACATGAGATATTGGCGACAACACTTGCTGGTTTCCACTGGACGAACCCTTGCAGATCTGACTACCTTCCTTCAGTATATCATCTTGCATTTTGTCCGTAGGTGAAAACTTTATTGCAATATCGGCACTGGCGACAATCAAGAGCGCCGTACCGCGTGCAAAGCTCCAGCACAAAACGTTTTATTAAAATACGTCCAACGTGACTGAGTGAGGTCTGCTTACGAATAGCATTTAAGAAACGTTACGAATCTGTATACGTCTTTCAGTTCCTCCATTTCTCTCTAAAGCATGTTTTTGTGATAGTGAAAATAGCTCAAACGGGTGTTTTCACGGTCTTTTTAGGTATGAANATTTCTCTCTAAAGCATGTTTTTGTGATAGTGAAAATAGCTCAAACGGGTGTTTTCACGGTCTTTTTAGGTATGAACATTCCGGTACAAAACATTAAAAAAGGAACAGGGACGTGCATCAAACCTATATTATTATTATTACTTCATAAAATGGGAGGGCCTCCACTGGAAGTCTCATAGAGGCGCGTTATCGACGGCAAGAATGCACGCCAGTGCAGTGCTTNTTACTTCATAAAATGGGAGGGCCTCCACTGGAAGTCTCATAGAGGCGCGTTATCGACGGCAAGAATGCACGCCAGTGCAGTGCTCTGAACGTAGAGGCGATGAGAGAGTTGATTAGCGTGTCTCGGTCACCCCTAGTGCTCCCACGCTTTTAGGCCTCATACGTTCTATATTACTTCAACCAGGCGACCGCCTTAACGTTGAATTAAAAATACTTAGACAGACAGTTGTGAATGCTGATATTATTTGTTTTTAATGCATGTAAGTGTAAGAATTAGCAAATTCGTAACAAATTTAGGTTTCTAATAATTTGACAGCTTTAGTTGACCGGCCTATGAATTAAGTGCGCTGAGGCCCATGGCAATGTTGATTTTACATATGGTGTAAGAATACACAAAGTGCATACAAGTTCTCGCAAGCGCTCAGTTTCCCGTGAATATTCTACAGCCCTACAGGCGACTCGCTCGCGAAAGTCGTCCCTGTGCACGTCCGCCGCGAAATTGTGTTGGGGCCCCACCTGCCGGCTGGTCAGGCAGTTTCTCCCCCGGGTGTCTTGGAACATCTCGTATTCCGAGAGCGGTACAGCCGCAGAGGGAGGCACTCGCTCACTCGCCCGGCGACCCACATCGCGCCGCGTCGTCCACAATCCCCGCAGACGAGGCGTCCGCACGTGACTGGCATCGCGCCCGAGAGAGAGGGGAAAGAAAGTGGAGGGGTGGGAGGGCACCTCCAGTGGTGGCTGACGGACTGTTTCAAGGTGTGCTAGTGTCTGCCCAAGGAGCAAACAAAGAAATATTTGCAACTCTACACTACATAGTCTACTCGCGGTTTCTTCACTATTTTTTAATAAAATCTTTCAAAAAACCACCCCATGTATTACGCTTTTGCTTGTTGCCCAATTATCTTACATATCACAAGCGTTTTATGCTTGTTATAACGTAAAATAACATACAAGTACCATATTTTAAGTTTTTTTTTAATTTCATATATAAATTACAATTTTTATTTATAATTAATATGAATAAAACAGCGAGAAAAAAGGTGGATTGGTTAACACCTAGTAACAAATTGTTCTTATGCAAAATATTATTACACTGAGTAGCCACGAATTAGGTGCGTTATCCCTTTGGTGTAATTTTCTAGACTTGGTTAAGCTTTGTTTACATGAGGCGGAAGAATATCCTGAAAGTAAAACTTTAGCAGGGTTTCGGAAAACTTGGAGGTAACCGAGAATTGAATATAACGAGAGAGCTGTACGTTAACCGTCTGTCTGACGAAATAGGTTCTGCGGAACTTTCAACATTAGAATATAATGTACTCTACAATTTTTCGTTTTGTTACTTGTTCGTGGGCTTCCGCGGCCATTGGCTGCATGTTTTCTGCTTCTGGGTTGTAGTTGCGTCACTGTCGTATTTTGTCCCGACGTTCCGGAAGACATTGCAGTCTCCATATTCAGGGTAAAATAGCAGCATAACAGTCAGTTACTGATATAATGAGTTTCTTTAAGTATATTACAACGTTTGGGAGGTGATTCCTTATGAAAAATAAGACAAAAAACCAGTAGTATAACTAAGTAGGTTCTGGGGCAGGCGCTGATGGCCGGAGTCCTGGTATTGGTCGCTGCCATTTTGTTTCCAGCCTTTTCACCACAAATTTTTCCGTTCTTTCTCTTCAAAAATACCTAAAATTTCCCAAGAACTTTTTTCTTAAAAATGTACTATTTTCCCCTTTTTCACTCCAGGCACCACAATGTTCTGGCCTTGCACACCTAAAGGTCGGAAACACCGATATTGACAGATCACCCTCTTTGATGTGCAAGGTCACCATTGTGTTTCTGGCCACCATCTTATTTCCCAATTACTCGCTTTTGCTCGACTGCCATCTTGTTCCCGGCCGCTGTCTTGTTTCCTAATTACTCATTCTGTCGTCTGCTCTCCACTCCTCGGTACTACCATCGCCATATTTGTAGGACTTCTAAACGCGAATGTTTTAAGATAACAGCACTCTGAAAAAGCAATTTTTAGCCATTTTGGAGTACTTTGAAATGGTGCTGCTAATATGCATGAAGTCTTGAAAGCACTCAATAATCCCTATCTGAAGTGTGTGTTATTTTCATAGATCAGCACATTGTACGCACATTTAATAGTTTTGTGGGAAAACTTGTATTTCAAATACACTGCGGTCCCTTAAGCATAACCAACACTAAAACCACATGATACAACCTACACACCAACCATCACATCCACTATAATTCAGGAGTACCACGCAACTACAGCTCAGATCAGCCCATAACACTTTCATACTCACAAACTTGCCATATTCCATACAAATACTAGACAAATGTACTATATACCATACCACCCACTATATCTCAGCCACTAGTGAAATTAATAAATAATGAGTTAACCCCTATTATGATTAAACATGCAGTGAAAACAACATGAGCAAATACTGTGGACCAAAGCATATATATTAAGATATGCATGCTCTGGCTGCTCTCGTTTTAGAACATTTGATCAGAAATGTGAGGTGCGGTGTAATAAAATTTGTCCAAGATGGAAAGGGATACTAGCCCCTTAAGTACTTCCCCACAAAAATATTGCCAGTGAGTTCAGAGGGTGGCCTTGGAGAGCAGGGAGGGCACAAGTGACGGAATGAGAACAGCAATGAATAGCCCGCTATGCGGCGACTGGCGACGAGTGCAAGGAAACTAGGGTAGTATCGCCGACTCGCGTCAGCCGGGGCAGTCCACGTGACCGGCTTGCCAATCACCAGACACGCGACAAGGCTGAGCGGATACGTGTGAGCGTCCAAGACGACCGACAAAGGACACAGAAAGCTGGTTCTCAAAAGGATATTTCGAGCGTCACTCGTTGCCGTGGCACGACTACAGAGTCTGTTCCCCGCATATTCTAGTAAGGTTGGAAGGTACCACTGATGTTGCTTGTATATATAGTCTATTCGCGGTTTCTTCACACTCTTTGAATCAAACCTTTGAAAAATCATTCCATGTGTTCGGTTGTTTCCTAAGTATGCAGGTATCACACGCATTTTATACTGTGTTAATATAAACGTACCTCATTTTTGGTTAAAATTAACTTTAACTTATATTTTACCTATAATATTTCCTTCATAATTAATATGAATAAAAACAGCGAGAAAACATGTGTGCTGGTATGCCCAGTACGAATTCATTCTTATGCAAAATATTATTACACTGAAAGCACACGAATGCGGTGCGTTGTCCATTTTGGTGAAATTTTCTAGACTCAGTTAAGCTTTGTTTGCATGAGGCGATGGCATATCCTGGAAGTAGAACTTTAGGGCTTCAGAATGTTGGGAGTAACCGTGAATGAACCACAGCGGACTTTATTCGTTCCGTATGAAAGCAAATTGTATAATTAGAATTTTCATAAAACATATATGATATTTTTTAATTTTCCGATTTGCGTTGTGTTATAACCTGTGTAAATAATAAACGTTGCCCTTCGAGAAATTTTAAACTAATATCCACGCCTTCCAATGCGTTAACAAGAGTAAACAATAAAAATGCAATGGAATTTAGCGTTACAAATAGGGGTTTACACTATTTTATTATGTTACTATTAATATCTATAAATATTTCAATGTAATCACATTCATAAAAATAAACTGTTTTTACAAATTTAAAGCTGAACTTACTTTTTAATATTTTGGTATTTTAGTTATAAATGAACTGTATCGCTCATCAGTTGTCAAAACCAGTTCAATAAATCTACAAATGTAAAACTGAAACACCAGATACGCTTCTAATTTGGTTGAAATGACGTTGTTTCTAGGGAACATTTATGTTTATATGAATTTGTAACTGCTGTCACAGCGAACTTCTTACACGACACGCTTACAAGACCAAATAACTTAATGATGACATTGTGTTGCTGTTTCATTTTTGAAGCTACATTTGCAGGCACGGGTAATTGGATAACTTAGTTATCATTGACGTAAGCTTAGGTTGTAAAACACTTATTCTGTTTACGAAATTCATAGATAATTCCGGGGAAATACATAATGGAAAGAACGAACTTTTGAAAGAAACCTTCAAAATATTGTTAATTCATCATATGCATATAAAACAAGACTTGGAAAACATCTGCCGCAAAAAACAAATGGAGTTTGTGGATGGTTGTAGAGAAGCATCATTACAACCGGAACAGATGGCGGACGAGTGAACGTGTGCAACGAGGAACTCCTGAAAAAGATTCCATAATGGTGGTTCATCGAAGAAATGCACGGCAGTAAACCAAATATACCGATAGCGTAGCGGGAAGTGAAGTGATACATGTCAGAAATACTAGTACTGTTCAGAGTACGTGTGTAGGTGCGCTACCATGAAGACACAGAAATGGAAATCGCAAAAATCCAGGGGTTGTTCTAGCAAAGACTTAGCGAATTTCTGAAGAATAGGAGAAGACAATTTTTTAATTGCCACTTATTAACGCCTCTGCTTTATGCGGCAAGCTAATCGAGGAGCGACTTATATGCCAAAGTTGTGTTACAAAGCCACGTTCTTTAAGGAATGGAGGTCTTGATTAAATAAAAGAGCTAATACTAATTTTCTAATTTATTTATAAACAATCAAGACAAGTACTCCAAAATACAGATCTCGACAAAATTGCTATAATTTGCTATTTACAGTTAATATTTACCTACTCGTCCTTCACCTAGCAAAAATTAAGGGGCATCAGTCCTCGCCATCTTGTATCTTCCATTTAAGAATGTTTAACGAAATTTTTCGCACGATAAGGCATAAATAATAGCTTCTAAAGCCTCATCAAACTATTACATCTCTACTGTCTTTATTAATTTTTTACTAGTGACTGCCTGCAAGAAATAAGCAATTTTTTCTTACTGGCAGTTACCGAAATGATACTAGCAACAGTAATAAAGCAATACATGTTCTCGAACATGTACAAAGCAATACCCTATGCCTTGTCGGTAAAATACAATATCCGTGATGCAAGTTACGGCGAAAATTCCGTAAATCCAACATGGCGGGGACTGATCCTCCTTAACACAACCAAATCGTTAAAATCAGCCTATAAAATGTAGCGGAGTTAGGTGTTTCTCGTCGCGCCGTACGTTACACGTAGTGGACGGCTGCGAGCAAGGAACATGAGCCTGTCTGCTATGTACAACATCAAAACCAAACAACTTACACCATTGATTGACCAATCAAATTAACCGTAGAACCGTGAGATTTGTTTACCATACATTCATAAATGTTCAATGTGACCACTATGAGCGTCCCAAACGACATCTACGCGATAATCAAACTCATTCCACGCTCTTGTCAGCATGTCCGGTGTTACGGTTTGGATGGCGTTCGTAACTCACAGTTTGAGGTGGTGAGGGGGTAGCGAGCTCACATTCTACACTTCAATGTGATGGGGATGGTCTGATGTTTCCTTTATGGTGCGTCACCCCATTGGCACCTAGCTGTTCGCGGATACCTGAACGAGACGTTGCCGCAACGCTGGATTGGTCGAGGAGCAGCTGGTGACCAAACTCTTCATCACTGGCCTCCAAGAAGCCCGGATCTTACCCCGTGCGGTTTTTTACTATGGGGGTACATAAAGGATCAAGTGTTTCGTCCACCATTGCCGGCTAACATTGACGACCTCAAAACGAGAATTACGGACGCCATCCAAACCGTAACACCGGACATGCTGACAAGAGTGTGGAACGAGTTTGATTATCGCGTAGATGTCGTTTGGGCCGCTCGTGGTGGTCACATTGACCATTTATGAACGTATGGTAAACAAACTTCACGGTTCCACGGTTCATTTGATTGGTCAATCAAGGCTGTAGGTTGTTTGATTTTGATATTATAGACCTTCAGAGTTGGGGTATTATTCTATACTCAGCCTGTATGTCCTGGACGGTGTCTGACGGGCGCCTCGGTTGGAGGCGCGTGACGTCGTGGGTCTGCGTGGAACTGAACGCGGCAACCTTTCCCAAGCCTTCGGTGGTCACGGTGTCGTCGTCGCACATCACGTCATCGGCGAACTTTAAAGTGATTGGATGGTACCGCCTTGGGAGCTTCGACCGATCTCGCTGGCTGCGCACAACCAGTCTTCGTGACCCAACACTGAACTGCTTTTCTGCCAACACGTCTAGCGAAAATTGCATGGTTTGGATTTTAGGTTAGAAAACAGATTTGTAAACAAATGCTTTGAGATGTCCTATGTATACGTCCTCTAAACAATTTGTAATGCCGTTTGATTAAATTCAAATTGGTAAAAGTATTTTATTAATATAATAATGCTTGTAATTTAAGAATTTAAGATATAAACAAACACTTTCATCACTTTAGACCATGTGACTTTGACAGTTATGTTCCTTTGGGGTAGGCCAATGTTGGGTAGATGCGTAGAAGACGAATAAGAGGTCTACCTCATATTTAGTAAATGGTTCCTCCACATCGGAGACGACAACGGTTGTGATGGCACACGACTACTTACCCTTGCCTGAGGAACGACCGAGGGGACACTCTGGGGGAGTCATGAGAATGCGTTCTCCGAGATAGGCGAGGACTCGCTGAAATACTTGAGAAGGGGAAAATATGCCTAATTTTGTAAAGGTGAGAAACTTATAATGTTGCAATAGTACTGTAGGGATTTTATGCGCGCCAAGTTAAGTATTTGTATGAACCAAATGGGGTTTTAAAATAAATATTTGTAATGGCATTAAAAATATTTTTACTGTCTTATATGCAGGATTTTAAAATGTCATTTTTAAAAGGGTGATATTTGTATTTGTATTCAGAGTATATTTTTGTATTTAATTGATAATGTATCGTTTTGGAGGAGTGTAGACAGGTTGATAGACAGGTGCTGACGTTGAGCAAAGCCAGATATGCAAAAGCTGTTGGTATTTTCGGGCTGGTGGAAAGTGAGGCGGAAAACTCGGAGGAGTCGGTCAGGCGCCTCGCCAAGCTGGCGCGGCCGACACAGATCGGAGCCGCGGAGTGGGCCAGCAGAACGACGCCGCCGCGTGGCCAATTACTGTGAAATTCGTCAGTTACTGGGAAAGGAGAAAGTAAATCCTTATAAGGTGGCCGCCTGCCAAGGCAAGGCCGCCGAACTGTACGCACATCTTCAGTAGCAAACAACTGGTATATCTGAGTCCCAGAGTAAACAAGTACACAGAGACAAGTGAGTGAGTGAAGAGATTAGGGCGGCTCTTAATATCGGGGTCTTGAGGGTGAAGTGATGAGTTACTACTATGCCTTTCCTGCCATATACCGTTACAGCTTACGGTAATTTCGTCCGGCCAGGGTGAACTGCAAAGGCGAACGTAACACTCGTCATCTTCACACAGGAAGCTTGCTAAAAGGTGGGAGGTGACTTGCGGTGAAAATATATTCCACCTGAGTCGGTAATGAATATCACCATGGCACATTTCAAAATCAGTAAAGCTGCGAATCTCACCACACTCATTTTTAAAACAGATGCCATATTCTACACAGTGTTGGCTTGTATAGACATAATCGTACCGCGAATCAGGATCGAACATGCTGCGGTCGACATTTTCCACTGGGCGAGGATCTGGAAGCAGGTCAATTTCTTTCTCCTTCAGATCCGCTGTAGTCATCGACTTCGAACTGATACTCTGCTGGGCTGTGGCGGCTGGTAGCCGCAAGACCGGTAAACTTCTTGCAACCATCGCGTATGCAGATTTTAATACATGCTTGCTGGCGAGGCCGAGAACTGGCGATGAGGCCTGCTGTCGTTGCTTATATAGCCACAGGCTTTTCAAGATGGCTGCTGGCTCACGAAACCGTTGCTAGATAGGCATCATACATTAGTGGTGAACACAAGGTCTGCCATACGGTCCAGGATGGTGGTGCGATGGTCGCCATTACAATGCTTCATCCATCTAATTGCATCATGGCGACCGTCCGTCTTTAGCTCGTAACTGGTTCCTGCACCCCAAACTTGACTCCGCGGTTCTTCTTCCGCACGCGATATCAGCTGCCTTGTAGTGACAGTCATCGATGCCATATAGCAAATTCGTCTTGGCTAGGCCGGCCGAGACGAAGAATGCATGCGTAAGGGTTACACTGGCAAGCGCTACAAAAGCGCCTTCGCCACTAAGCGCAGGGCTCTGAACTGACGTGCAGTGTTCTCGTAGTGCTGCGTGCACCTATGGGACTTTCAGCGGTGACCCTATCATTTTATTGATGAAAATTCTGTAGCAAAGTTCAATACAGGTTTTGTCACCGATATCATGGGTTTGGAAATGGACGACATGGGAGCTATCTGGTGGTCGAATATAAAACAAAGAAATAACTAGCAAACTATATATAGTGAATAATACTGGAAAAATATGTGTTAAAGTCGTAATTTAGTGGCAAATGGGCAGATACGATTGATTGATTGGTATGGGTGGAGGGATAATTTATGTTATGTAANTTAGTGGCCAATGGGCATATACGATTGATTGATGAGTGGAGGAATAAATTTTTATGTAGTGCCAATGATTAAATTGTGGTGAGTAGTGAGGGGATGGAGGTGGATGGGTAAGCAAGAAAAGGGTGTATAATGTTATGTGTTACTAGATTTTTAAGAATTTTTTTGCGAGTTTTCTTGATTTTTTTAGGATTGGGAGGGGGTGGTGATGGAGAAGGGGTGAGGCGAGAGTGGTGGGATGAGTGTGAGGGTAACATTATGTGTTCTTTGATTTGTAAAAGCAATTTTTCAATTTTTTTTTCGATTTTTTATGACTGGGAGGGGTGGGGGTAAGGAGGGCATGTTGGTTAGCTTTGGTGGGGTGAACGAGGGGTAGGGTAGGGTAACATTATATGTTTCTCAATTTTTTAGATTTTTGTTAATTTGATTGGGTTCAAGGTAATTAAAGGTCATGCGCACAGGGTTAAGATCAAGTACACCAAGATCCAATATGGTGGTCGGGTGCCATCAGAACATGGCCGCCCCAGGCCACAGGCCGCCTGTGATGTCATGGCAGGCGAGTTATCCTGTATCCTTAATCATGAATCCTGCGGCCGAAGGAACTTTTTATATCTACTAATGACAAAAAAATGGACATCAAATATAAATGTTATGTTGACGCAAGTTTACGCATTCTTATTTGTGGAACTCTGTATGCACTTATTTAAGTACAATCATGTATGTAGTCTTGGTTTCTCTGAAAATCCATTAAGTTTTGAAGGTCATTAAAATTTTCCGGATAGATTTTTAGTTAAAAACGCAATCAGGATTTCTAGTTTTGAAAGGCGAAGCCTCACTCAGCGTAAAAAACTAACTAAACTCACTGGTCGTGTTAGTGCAAACACCCCAGAGACACAAAAAACTTTCACCCCACCAAACTGATTATGTGTGTACGCAAAACCACCGCAATGCGCGGAAATAATTAAATTAACTAGTTTGTTGACAGCTTAACTATACCCTAGGTTTACTGGCTCAACCACACGCAAGCACACTACACGGGCTAAAAAGATCTTTGGTCTCCTACGCGATACACGCCAGCCGCTGACTTGAAAAGCTCTCTCCGGGCTCATCCCTCGGACTCTCGCGACCCATGCAGTGTCAAAATGTAACCTCCTAAACACTTCGTTACAACGTCGCATTTCAATTTCTGCCACGATCAAGAACTAACCACAATGTAAATGCTCATAGATAACATACACACTGGCATAAAAAAAAAAAGAAGAGGCGCATGCAGTTATAGGTTGTTCACGATTATTTCAGCACTTTTAAAAGCCCTGATTAGGAACTATTTTTATATCTCATGTATCCTTGAGTAAAATTAACATTCCCATGAGCATGAATGCTTTATTCATGCGTTATCCAAGTGAAACTCTAATGTATATTTAACAAGAAATGCTAACTTCAGTAGCCATAAATTTAAACATTACACTCGCAATGCAACGTCAAGTGTTATTAATTGTGTTTCCTTATTCGCTGCCAACTTAATTTGGGGCTTACATTCTAGTGAGTAATGAAGTGTGTAGGTTCGTTGGCACATTTATCAGGTGCTACTTTTTCGGCAAACTGCGATGTCACTGCATATTACACAACACGTTATGGCCGAAGGGACCCAATCTCACGTAATCGTCGATGTAACCTTTCGAACATGGTAAGGTTGTGTTGTCTATAGACTAACGATTAGGTAGACCGATTTTCATCTTCTGCCCATGTTCCCAACGTTCCACATAGCACTTGATATCCACCAGATATCTTAATTACATCCCCAATATCTAAAAATCATCTAATTTCTTATGGATATCCTTTGAATATCCAGTAGTAGATATCAGTTTGTACCACTTACTGACTATCCATTAGACATTACAAAACGACCAATGGTCATTACTTAGATAAGTGACTAAATCTAAAAATGTCTATAGGAAATCCAAAATATCTGTATCATATTTTGGATATTGGGCGGACATTTGAATATCTTATCGCAGTCTTTTGGATGTAACTGTGCTATTCCTGGATGTTCCTGGATATCTTGAATGTCAGAAAGTGACATCCGTTTGATATTCTTTGGATACTATGTGCTGTATGGGATCAATTCACACATCGCCAATACAACTGTCAAAGTCATATCGTCAACAGTAATGAACGTGTTATTTTACATTAGAATTATCGACATACTCCCTTATATGAATAAAATATTATGACTTACTTGAATATATTTAGTTACATTTACGCTAGTTTAGAGGAAGTGTAAAAACATATTTAAGTACTTACTTCCATAAACAGTGTTCTAACAACAAATCCATTTCACATTGTTTTTTATAGTGCTAATGGCAGAAAAGCAGCCCAGTGTTGGAATACGGAGAGTGGCTGTTGCACAGCTAGCATGCGCACTCTACCTCATTTTATCACTACGGCGTTGTCTTTATTGTGGAAAGCGCACTGGGTAATGAGCTTCCGTTGTCATCTGCCACCACCCCATAACATTTTTAACTATAGTCCATTCACGATATTTCCAACTTTTTTGAAGCCCTTCCAAAGTTCTACATTCACGATATTCCTCCGACTCACGTAAACATAGCTTAACTAAGTCTAAAACATTTCACCAGAGGGACAAGGCACCGCATACGTGCGCACTAAGTTTAATACCACTTTTCATGAGAGCTATTTTTACTATCCATTGCCAACACGCCTGTTTCCTCACTTTTTTATTCATATTGATTATAAATTAAATATTGCAATTTATAGATAATACATATTAATATACGGAAAAGATAAATTTAACTAAAAACAATATATTATTACGTTATTAGAATTTAAAAACTTTACCAAATATATACATAATCAGGATTTTTCAAAGGTTTTATTAAAAAAAAAAGTGTGAAGATACTGCGAATAGATTGAATTTAGAAGAATTTGTATTCCATGTTTACTGGCTCTGAACTGAAAGTTAAGAAAAGTAAACCGACGTAAAAATAATTAAAAGTTTGATTTATTAACCAAAATGAGTTGTCTTCGGATAGGCGTCAAAAATTTAAATTGTTGGGATGTCGGAGGACTGGGTTTGCCTAATAAAAAAATTATGTTTCCAATGTGTTGTACTACGCCTCAAGTTTCTAACACAGGCCGTACCAGACATTTTCTGTCTAATGCCGTTAAGGGGCGTGTTATGTTACGTAAGGCATTAGTAATGTGAACATACCAAATATCCACGCATTTATTCAAGGAGCAACATCGAGAAATTCAAATAAGTTTGAATTGTTGATTGATACTTTTCTTCAAAAGTAACTTTTTTGTTCATTTTCAGACAGCATGAGACATACTTGTGCCACAACAGAAAAAATAAATTTTTAATTCATTAAAAAACTGTATTATTTTATTATTCCGTTCTTTGCCCACAGTGAACTTTGGTGGACCTAACACATAAAACTGTCCCAAGGTGCTAAACAAAATCTAATATGCTGACGTGGCAAGGTGATGGTTCGAGCTCAGTTCCTTGAATTACTCAAAATTCGTGAGTGAGTGAAGAGATTTGGGCGGCTCTTTAACAGCGAGGCCTTGAGAGCAGATGAGGGTGATAGAGGTGAGTATGGAACAGCGCCAGAATGAAAGGGCGGGGAAACGGGAGATCCCGAGAAAACCCACTGACCAGCGGCATCGTCCGGCACGATTCCCATATGCGAAAATCCGGGAGTGGCCCGGCCGGGGATTGAGCCCGGTTCGCCTTGGTGGGAGGCGAGCAGTGTAACCGCTCAGCCACCGCGGCCCCCATATAATTATAAGAAATTACAAGTTCTCGAAGTTTATCATACCATGACAAGAATAACTATAAAGTAACGCTTTTGTATATAGTCAAAACATTTACTACCTCCCCGACACGACAACTATGCCTTAGACTGTTTATTCGCCTACTCAGTTTCTGAAAAAAACTTGGGCCCAAACTGAAGACAATCACGTCAAAGAATAATATTATCCCTTTTAAGCAAATTTCTTGTTTTAATGCAAGCTTTTGAAATTTTGTCTTACGTCACCGAGCGTGTACTGACTCGCATGTAGGTGCCAGCGTGTTAGTTTCTCTGTGGTTGCACTGGAACAGGTTTTTCCCGCTTAGTCATGTAATTTCCGCACGGAAACCCGAGCATATATTTAAGTACCACACAACTTCTCAGCACAGAGAGTCTAATTAACAATATTATGCATTAAATAAATATTTTCATATCCTTACATTGTGGTAAACGCCTCCACCAAAACACGATGCAAACTACATCAGCGTCGGAGTTTATATTGGTATTCCCGACAAATTACGCGTAAACAAACCATGTATCAGTCGATGTAACGTCACGGCTAAGCAACTCCACAATTATAGCTGCATAATATTGAGCAGACAGCGTATAACAGCAGTGTAGTACGTTCGCGGTAATTTAAATTTAATTCGAACTTTTCCAATGTCAGTTACCGCCTGTCGTGTGCAGACGCCTTTCCACGTACACTAGGCAACAATTTTAGTTGAAAACTTGCACTACACATTGCAAGTTTATAAGATGTTACTCTGTTTCACTAGCTTGCCTCTTCACGGAGTCTCTCATTGACGAGAATAAAATTCCATGTAAGATGTGCTGAGCTACAATCAGCGATGTCTGGAGCTGTCGTCCGAAGTTCCAACAGCTATACCATCAAGTTAAACTTACACTCAAGCGAAGTAAAAAGCATCTTGTAAGTCAGCATAAAGGCCAATGAAATTATAAAAATATATGTGCATTATACTAATCAAAAGATGAAAATATTTAGAAATTGGTCTATCACTACTGCAAAATTTTGCCTGTATTTTTTATTAGATCAGTCTTTCCGCAAAACTTATATATTTGTTTTCTTTTATAACTATTTGTTGTGCGACTGATCAACGTTCCAAAAGTAGATCTTCCAAAAATTAAGAATCTGCCTCTTTCGGTTCGCCGATATTTCAAAGATATTCATCCATTCCTTAATCAAGGAATTTCAGAATCTGAAACAAAGAGCGTTGTTTGGTTTTTCGCCTTTTAAAAATTCGTATATCCACTATAGTCACATATCGTTCGTACGTACTCAGTTTCTCGGGGATTCGAATAGTCAACTGTTACAAATTGGGACAGAAAAATTTGCGGAACCATTTCGTGCAGGGTTTGACTTCTAATACTTGAACGTTTGCACAGGGAAGCTGTGTTTTTTTTATCTCATCGTGATAAGCTCTGAGTCAGAAGTAGTGAGTGAGTGAAGATATTTGGATGGCTTTTAACAGCGATGTCTTGAGAGCCGATGAGGGTGATTGAGGTGAGTATGGATCAGCGCCGGAATGAAAGGGCGGGGAAAACGGGAGATCCCAGAGAAAACCCGCCAACCAGCGGCATCGCCCGGCACGATTCCCACATGCAAAAAACCGGAGTGACCCGGCCGGGGATCGAACCAGGTTCGCCTTGATGGGAGACAAGCCGTCTAACCGCTCAGCCACCGCGGCCCCTCTTAGTCAGAAGTAATCCCACAACAAAAGGATTAAATGCTCGCCGAACACACGAAAACGACTCAACTCATTTTTTTTGTGCGTGGTCATACGACGCAGAACCCAATGTTGTAATACTTGAAGTAGCCGAGCATGAACATCAACACAAGTGAAGGTTCAACCTTTCATTAAACTGGCGTGAGACAGAGAATGAAGAGCGGAAGTAGCTAACGGAGCACAGGCAGGAGTGCTTGGTTCAGGAGAGACAGCCAACCGTCACGGGAACCGGAAAGAAAATCTTGACCTAACTGTATTTTTTAGCACGGGCGGATACAGAGGAGGGGCCACCTGCTCCCTCCCCTCCCGACCGAAAATCATTGTTTCTTAATGTTTGCTTATACGTAACATGAACGTTAACTACATAGGTTTTTTTTGGTTACTTACTGATGTCCTAGGCATATATCGTTTGGCTGATCGGGGAGTGGTTTACACATTAAAACAACTATTTTATCCCCCCCCCCTAAATTCCACCTAAATCCAAAACCTATATGTATTGCACTAACACTGTAAAGAATTACTCTAGGGAGGTTGGTACCTGACAAATATAACACAAATAAAGGAGTAACATATTCACTAATTTGTATTGCATCATAAGTTACAAAGTTACATCGCACATCACGTATCTAGCCGCAACAATATTACTGTCCCTAACAAAAGGCGTCCTACCCAGGAAAAATTCGAAGCTGTCTAACCTATTCCCAAAGCAAAATATGAGGGCGATTGATTGCGCCTAATATCGCACTTATTTCGAAAATACTTATGAAGTGACGGACTACCTAAAATAATAGGTAACCAATGTTATTTTCTTTGTGATACCAGTTGCACAACTTGTCAGGCTGCACTACGTTATTTTTAATGCGTTTGTTACTGAAAATAATAAATGTCAAAATATCCTTTTTTCAATTTCGGGAAAATATGTTCCTAATACCGCACACCCGGTTCGATATTAGGACCAAATGTCATTTTCAATTTAAACCTAGAGCATATCAACTTATCAACATGTAATGTAAAACTTTACTCAATTTTATACTGGAGTGTGTTGCAAAAAAAAATGTCCATAAAACAAAATTTGATATAACGTATTCCGCTAAAAAAAATTAATTAAAAAGGTTTCTCGAAAATTATGCCTATCTGGTTTCTCACATTTCAAAATATTTGTAGTCTATTATTACTGTTCTTCTAAGCAGAGTTCACACATTAATGTTGTATTGTCATAAGTTGCTGAACACTTTCATAACAGCAAAAGGGAAACTTTGTACGGGCAATCCATTTTTCCCACTGCCTGTCTCCCGTATCCGACTTCTGGCTGCAGTGTGGACATTCACTGTTAAGTTCGCTATCTTCATCATCTGCGCACTCAAAGACAATATTTGCTAGTGGCTACAAAAACTGTTTGGTTGATGCTTTCCAAGGCGTGATTTTGTTGCTGATAAAAAACAGATTGTGGTGCCCGATAACACGTAGATTGACAACTACCAACGCTATTTAGTGTTCACTAACATATTTGTTTATTAACAACTATATTTTACCCGCGGCTTCGCTGGCGTGGTTACAGTAACAAACTTATAGGGATAAATAACGATATTTGTTAGTAGAGACACTGATCATAAACACAGAACAGAGCACTATTTTAGGACGCTACTGTACGCGATGTTGCAAGTCTTTCCATCTGGCGATAAGATGTGGAGATTTTGGGCATTGTGCACACGCGAACATGCGACAGAGCTGGCCATGAGAGAAGCACGGGTTTTCCAAGTGCACTCCCCGCTACCTGTAATGTTTGCCCTTGCATTTTGTTTATTGTAATAGCAAAACTAAGCTTGAGAGGGAATTGCAGCCTTTTGAATTGGAACGGGAGGTCTGTGGGGATTATAGGAATCGGGGGGATGATTACGTTCTCGCCCTTTCCTACTCCTTTTAGAATAGTGGCACCAATTATGTTCCGCCCAAGTTGTGTGACACGAAGCCCCGTCTCGTTACATTATCGCGATGCATCTAAATTTCTCATAAACATGACCGGAACGCCTAATTTTAATTGGAGCTTATGTGAGGGCACACCTGGCAACTCTAGAGAATTCAGGAACCCTACAGGATATGAAGTGCTCTGTTCTGTGAAGTGCTCTGTTCTGTGTCCATGGCTGTGTCTACTGACAAATACTCCGTTGTTTCTCCTCGAACCTCTTTCAAATTGTTAGTATTTATTTTATTAACGATGCCATTTTTTGGTGCTAGAATCGCTCTTTTACATAGCCACTGGTCGTCGTTTATATTTCTTTGTAGATCTGGGTAAACGCTAGCAATCAGTTCCGTATCACTCTGCACCAAATTACTAAAAATATCCCGTTTAGTGACACAAAGCCATCGGCATCTGTTTCTAAACGCCCATCTCCAATTTTTAATAGTGTATCAGCATAATGTCCTGTATCGACGTCATTGTAGAGGTGCACTCTCATATTTGTCGTCAAACTGAATTTCTTGAAATTTGCCCATAAGCTTGACGACTTGAGACAGGCTTTGATTTCATCTGCAGGTGTGCCCCTCTAAATCACCGGTAGAGATTGGCGTAAGTCACCATCCAGTAATACAACAATTCCTCCCATAATGTCTGTAGTGTTTCGTATATCCTGCAGAGTTCGGTTTAGGGCCTCTAGAGCNTAATACAACAATTCCTCCCATAATGTCTGTAGTGTTTCGTATATCCTGCAGAGTTCGGTTTAGGGCCTCCAGAGCATTTTTGTGTGACATTGTGCTTTCGTCCCACACTAACAACTTACATTGACGCAGCATTGTACCCCAAGCGCTATTTTTACTGGAATTTTTTTCTTGAGGGAATGAAATATTTTTCGGGATAAGAAGTAGCCTATGACATTTCCCGGCTCTCCAACTATCCCTGTACAAAAAATCACGCCGATCCGTTGCTGCGTTGCGACGTGAAGGGACAAACAAAAAAACAAACACACTTTCGCATTTATAATATTAGTTAGGATACATTTATTGACTGCCAACTAAACGTTTTATTGGCAGCAGTAGCATTAATGTCATCCACAGTAATAAAAATTTGCTGCGACTGCAAAACTACATACATTAAATTCTGCGCGTGCGCTCTGGCTGGCATATTCGAAGTGGCCACCTTCTGTCTGGCCACGACGCCATATTTGTCCATGCTATTTTCTTTGCATCAGATTACGAACTAATTCATGAGGGATATTCTGAAGAACATAGATTATATCATTTCTTTCTTCTAAATAAGTAAATGTTACACGTAAATGATTCCAGAAAATAAACTTCCATGAGCAAGGTGAAGTGTGCAGGCCTTGTCATGTGTGCCACACAGAAGTCTTATCTACATGCTCCAGACAATACAGTACGTCGAGCAGGTGGCGCAACGGTAACACGCTGAGCTCGCATGCGAGAGATCCAGGGCACGAGTCCCGCTCCTGGAAATGTTTACATAATTTATTATTGTTGGTGACTACAAACGTCATTTTGTAGTTGCCACTAAATACTGGAATGACAAAAATCTTTTGTTGATTCTAGAAAATATTTTGTGATGTCTATATTGACAAAAGATTTTTGTGGCCACCAATAAAATTTTGTTGGTTACCACAAAACAGTTTTTTTCAGAGTGGAAATAGTCAGAGGCTCGACCAAAATCCTCCACTTGATTTCGAAAACATCTTTATTTTCTTCTGTTCCTTTTGTTTGTTCGCTTTATGTTCTGTAATTAAATCTTTCTTACGAGGTTTTTTACCTTTCTTGCAAAAAAAATTCCTCTTTATACCGCATTCTAATGTTTTTTTTTTATGTTGCAAGGTATAGAGGTTCTTGGTGTGTGAAGTATTAGAACAACAGAAAGGGGGCGATATGTGGACAAGTACACAGAAAAAAAATGGCAGACACTATAATAAAAACAATGTTTCAACTAAACTTGTAATTGATACTTGTGAAAATGTGTTACAATTAGCTACTATTGATACAGTAAGAATATAAATACATACTAGATACCGTTGTTGACAAAGATCGATGAAATAATCCCTAGTAAAGATTTGTCACACAGTAAATACTTCAAACCATCATAGTACACATAATTATCTCTGAGCTGTCTCTATTTTCTCAAAAGAACTGGTTCTTCGCCCACAGCAACACGTTTCACCCACTGCCGCTAGACTGCAGCACACACCAGCTGAGATACCCTGGGAGTGTGGTATCAGGAAGGGGTGCGAATTATGGCACAGTTCCACTACATACAGGAGTTACTATTAAAAAATATTTTAACCCACAATTCTGCCTGCGTTCTGTAAATAGATACCTGCAACATTTGCGTTATGATTTTATACCAGAATAGATTAAGCGCAAACGCAAGTGCGTTTGTATTAATTTTCTCATTGGACTACGTTTTGTTTGAAACGGCTAATATACGTCTTTGAACATATAGGAAATAACTAAAGGTACAATATACGGAGGGTATGTGAAATTAAGCGGAGTGGAGAGTTTTGGGCCGCTCTTAACAACGAGATCTTGAGATGAGGGTAAAATGAGGTGGATACGGAGCAGCGCCGGAATACCACGATGGGGGAACGGGTAACAGCCCAGAAAATCCGCAGAACAGCGGGGAGTGACCGCGCCGGGAATCGAATCCAGCTCGCATTGGTGGGAGGCGAGTGCTCTAGCCGCTACGCCAGCCCGGTGCTCCGTAAAGTGTAGCATACCCCCCATATAATCTATTCATGGTTACTTCAAACTTTTCTTAAGGTGGCCGCCTGGGTAGGTCGCCGAACGGTGCACAGAGCTCCAGCAGAAAACCTTTTATTAAAAAATCGCCCAACATGTGTGAGTGACGTCTGCTAAAGGAATAGGGACATGCATCAAACTTTTATTTTTATTATTACGTCATAAAATGGTAGGATCTCCGCTGAAAGTCTCATAGAGGCGCGTTATCGATGGCAAGACAACACGCCAGTTCAGTGCTTTGAGCGTAGAGGCGGTGGGAGAGTTGATGCGCATGTCTCGGTCGCCACTAGCGCTCCCACGCTTTTAGGCCTCAGGCGTGCAAAATTCCCTGTAACCAGGCAGCCACCTTAAGCCCTGCTAAAGTTCTACTTTCACGATATTCCTCCGCCTCGTGCAAATTAAGCTTAACTACACCAAAGAGACGACGCACCGCATTTGTGCGCACTCTGCTTATTAAAGGCCTGTCTACAATTCCTCTATCCCAACCTGTGTCTTAGACAAGGATACGCTGATTGGTGCACGTGACCCTCTGACGTCATGGCGCTGTCCCAAACTCCCGTGTCCCAAGTTGTGTCCTAAGATTATATAAAAAAGAAAACTCTCGATACTTTCGCGCGCATTTGTAGTATGTTTACGTTGTAAATGTAAACAATGGACGTGGAAAGTGGGATTTTTCAAGACGAACGTGATTAAATGTTAGTTAGTGCTGTCTGCGTTCGGTACAAAATATTTAATACGAAGGATGAAACTGTAAAAAATGCGTGTAGTTCAAAGAAAATTCTTGGATGTCAGTTGGCGAACTTATAAAAAAAAGTTAGCGCTTATACTGAAAAGATAAATAAATATTCAAATCACCACTCTCGCAAACATTAAATAATTAATAATTCAGCAATATTTAAACATCACTACATAACAACAAATGATGTGCCGAAGTTACTGTGATCTAGTGCCAGAGATTCTGGAAGTTCACTTTCGGACAACGCATTTGTAGACCATATTCGGACTGCGTCAATGTGACGTCACTTGATATAATATATAGGTTAAGTATATATACACAAGTAAAAATTATATTTAACCAAAAACGCGAAATTTTTATGCTACATACATAATATATTTAGAAAATAGTAAAACACGTGTGAAGAAACTGCAAACAGGCTACAACACAAATGCTGCTGGCCCCTTGCCATAAAGGTAACTAACTGCAGCGAAGCAGCTGGCCTTCACAACTAACAGAATGTCGCTCCGCCGACCGTTACATAGAGCGGAGCTGCACGGCTCCGAGGTACCGCAGAGAAAGAAGTGAGCCGTGCAAGGCTCTGGCTGTGGTGTCTCCCAGTATCGGGAACGCGGTGCCACCAAGGCCGAGCCGCAGGGAGCAATTGGACCGGAAGAACTGACCTGGAACCCGTTATATTGGCCAGGCCACGGCGCGGGCAGCCGGTGCACGGCGGCCAAAACACTCGAGCGCCGCCAGTCTCCTTCGCGGTTTCTTTACATTTTTTTAATCAAACCTTTGAATAAAAGCCCCATGTATGACGTGTTTTGCACTTGTGTTAACATAAAGGTACTTTATTTTTGGTTAAATGTAACTTTCACTTTTATTTTATCTATAAATTATACCATTTTTCTTATAAGTAATATGAATAAAGACAGAGAGAAAATAGGTATGTTGGTAATACGTAGTAATAAATAGTTCTTATGAAAAATATTATTACACCGAGTGCGCACGAATGCAGTATGTTGGCCATCTGGTGTAATTCTTTAAACTTTGTTTATATGATGCGGAGGAATATATATTGAAATAGGAACTTGAGCAGGACTTCAGAAAAGTCGAAAGTAACCGTGAATGGAATATAGAAGTGCAACTCAAGGATATAACGAGAAAACCTTATCTTATTCACTGTTTGTGTCTAAGTAGATTTTACGGTACTGCCAACGTTATAACACATAGTGAAATACGAATGTTCACTTTGTTATGTGGGCAGACAACGTTCTTGACGTCGCCTTACTGTGTTTTTTTATAACCGGTTTACGTTTTTTGAGCAAAAATATTGATTGTGTGTCTACAATTATTTCACACTGCAAGTCCATCCGAGAGCACAAGAATCATGAAGATGAAAGAAACACTACTTCATAAACAGTTTCATGCAAATATTCACGAAAATACACGTGGCATTAAATAACACTCGAGAAGACAAAGAATATTGTGCTAACACCATCAAAATGAAAACATAATAACCAAGCACATGTTTCTATAATATCTAAAGAGAAAAACTACATTGTCATTTTTTGTTTATTTACGAGATGCGCGGGTAGTAAATATTATGTTTAAATATGCAATATTTTTTTTTTTAATGCCGAAGTTGCAAGACCGCAGAACCTCGACTTCGGATATTTTCGGTAAGGATTAGTTTCTCTTATTCGAGCTGCTGAAGCCTGGCAGTCTCTCTTCGCTGCTGGTTCGCGACAGACCCTTTTCCCCTTCTTTCAACACCACCTGTACATCGACCACCAGCAAGGTATGCATTAACACACTGGACAAAAAAAAAAAAAAATGGGCCTGCATATTTTCGATAACATTCTAGCTAGTTTATCCTTTTATGGTTGAATGATCAAATTTTGATTTGGCTAAGTTCTTTGCAGAACAGTCACAAACGTTCTGCTTTAGTGTGTGAGAATCCTCACTTGCCCAATGAAATGGGATAGTAACTTCATACATACATGACAGCCAATAGGGGAAAAAAAAAACTGCCGGACATGTACACAAAACGTCCTATCCTAGGAAACAGTCAATATTTCCCTCGATAATCAATCGTTTCTAAGTATACATTTTTCACTTTTGAAAAACATCAAATACGTATAGTCTTTATCTCGTGCACAAAAACTGACAAAAGGTCACTGAAGCCAGATTAGCCAGACTACATTTCAAACACGTCTGTACACTACTACCTATTCAGAGGTAAGGACGGAACATTTTTAATTTCATGCCCAATAGACTTCTCGGTATTCTGCATACTCATCTCCATCGTGCTGCATACCCGAGCATCAGATGATGCTGTCTCCGTGAAGAGCCAGTGTTTTACATGAAACACAGGTAGCATGGAATTCCGTACTTTTTTCTTTGTAGGCCTGTTATTGACTCGGAGTCCTCAGGGCATGTCTCGGATAACTCTCGTCTAACTGAGTGTACGTATTTTTGTAGTCTAACTTGTCCTTAAAATAACTAACTACTGTGTTCATTGATTACTGTCACTTAAAGGAATATGATTTAGTCTTTGACTGCGTGATTTGCGTATAATTTGTACTTATTAGTTCGGAATCCTTCATGGAGTGTTAAAACTGTGGGCTAGTTGCGGCTGTACTTTGATCGTACACATGTGAATGTAAGCAGTCTTTCACCAGAGGAATTAACGAAGATTATTTCTGGGTTCCTACATCAAAGTGACCGATAAAATTGATAATAAAATCATGCGATTTAATTAGTATTCTCTTACACAAGAGAACTGTTTGACATCGTTTGTTAAGGGCAAATCATGAACACGATTTCTTTGCAACTTAATATAATTTGATTGAAAGGGTAAAGACATTAGCATAACCTATCATTCAAAAAATTTAATTTAAAGTAACGTGTGTTAGATATCGTTTTCATGAATCGTTTCAAATACGTTGCATATTTTCGAAATATTTCGTTTCAACTCAAAAGTTTTATTTTTTCCGTCATAATTTAATGTTTTCTTTTTGGAATGATTTTTAGACAAAAGTAGCCCATTGTGGTACAAAAAAAATACTTCAAGTGCGGTGCAGAGACCTTTGTTATTACCGCGTCTTAAAAAATATAGGTTCGCCGGTTGAAATAATAAGACTATTGCGCATGACGGAAATATCATCTTTCTCTTAGGAGGTAAATAGAGACGTTGGTACGCATACTGTGCCGCCCTTACAGATAATTTTACTTCTATGCCACGAAAAACGAAAAACAGTTTTAGTCTTCTCCTTAAGTTTAACACTACAACATTACACCACTGCTTTAAATAAACCACAGCACAATCGTTACTTCAAATAAAATTTGGCTTCGTTACAAAAAGTAGGCCTAAGAAAATATACATATAAATAAATAGATTCTGATCTGGAATACCCGGACATACAAATTGTTTAAAAAAAACTTATTTAATCATTTTAACTGGCAGGTAAACACACTTTAAGTAACACGAGAGAAACGTGACATTTATATACACATGTACGACGTTTTTTTTTACTGTTATTTGTAAAACAGCATAATTCTTGAGTTCTTTTAAAACAAACATTTTTCACTGAAGATCTGAACTCCCAGACATCAGGCCACAATAGGTATTCAGTTAGGTCTGTTCACACATATCAGTGCCATATCAATGCCTTGTCAGTTCAGTCCCGTGAATTCTCGTCAATGTCAGAGATAAACGGTATAGTTTCTTTTAATCTGACTGCTGACACATTTGCGCAAGTTCGTCGCAAATCCGTAACCCCGACGTGAGTATGCACATTGTCAACAACGACAAATTCCAACTTCACAGACGCATTCCGGCGTATGTGTCCGCAATTTTTTTTTTTTTTCGGAAAAGAAACTAATAAACAATTTAGTGAATTGGTGGTCTGTTAATATTAGAAAAGTACGAAAAATATAGTTTTTCTTTCTAATTCTAAATTCTTGTCTCTGTCCTTGGCATAGTACATTTCCAGGTGCTCAAATGAAGTCATCTTCGAACCATGTGGCATTTCCAACAGGCACACGAAGTTTTTCAAGTCTTGTTTCTTCTGCAGAGCCATAATTATTCGTGATTGTGCATGTCTTTCTAATATTTTTTTTTTAAATATGAGAGTAGATAGGTATAGTTTATTTCATATAAGAAGGCCACATTCTGACAGTCAGTGAGTGGCAACTTGATGTATTCAAAACATAAAACGTGACATTTACAAAATCCTGTATCAGCTGATGCACAAACGAACAGAAATTAATATTACGTTGGCTATTCTGAGAGCAGTGCCGACGCACATCAGAGAAGCAGAAAATACGTGGATAAGAAAGAGTTCGTAGATTAATTAATATATTTTATTTTACGTGGTCATAAAACAGTAGTTTTATGACCACGGTTTTAGAAACGAAACTTCGTGATAAAATAGTAATGTATAGGTGTGCAAAATGATATGTACAATAAAACGATCTGTATCCAAATGTAACAAAACATCGAAAACTTTTTCACGTTTCCGATTCTCCAACCATGTGCTGCCATCTTGTGAGGTACAGGCGCACCATCTGTTACAACATGCCCTTCCACATTATCTGTTATCCATATCCCGAACTACACCCAGAAACATATTATAGTTTTGTTATTTAAAATAACATATTTACGCCCATACACAAATGGTTTTATTTTCCCGCGAGCTCTGTATAATTTTTAAAGTAACATATATTTCATGTACAGCGTTTACGAACGACCCTACACACGTCCACCAAGCTACGTTTACGAATGCAGCGCCACCCAAGCAGTTCACCAATTGCCACACGTAGCAGCACCTGCTGGATGCGCTGACTCGCCACATCAAAACCTATAGTTGATGGCGAATGGATAAATAAACGAAAAGGACGAAAACGCTCGGCGATCGTCAATTGTCAAGAATGTGGCCTTCTTATATGGTACACAGTATAATGGGGGATCTGGTGCACAGGGTGCAGGGTTCGGAGCCATGGAGCAATATGACATCTGACAGAGGACCAAAGGTGACGACCTTTGACATTGACCTCCATCCACCAGGTACTTCATGCTCTGTCATTCCATATCGCCATCTTGTTTCCAGAATTTTCCAGTTCATTCTCTGTCATTTCACCTTGGTACCTCCTGCTGTCATTCCTTATCGCCTATTTATCTCTCTCCAACCGGATTTCGACATGAAATACAACACATTATTTACAACGTCGCCGCTAAAAGCCTTTTTACAGCAATGTTTATAATAATTGCTCAAAATTGCTACCACCGACAGTAATGCAAGCTCGGCAGCGTCGGTGGAGTGATTGGCGAACAGATTCAAATACGCCGGGTATTTCACGCACGCCACCATTGTCAGCCAATCACGCCATATGTAGAGGTCGCCAAGCATGCGTGACTGTTGTTGGATGCATTTCCAGCAAATGTTTTAACATTTTCTGTAAGGAATCACTTGTTAAGTATGCTGCTAATGAACATTTTATGTTTTCGTTAATGTGTTATGTTTTTGTGTTTGTGCCTCAACGCGTCACTTCTGCCCATATATTCCTATACAATAATTGTTTGTTTTATTGAGCTCTACCACCCCTCAATGTTTGTCCCATGATTTTAGAATCACCCTGTATATAGGAAACAACCAAGCACGTCATACATGGGGCGAATTTTCAAAGGTGTGATTCAAGAAGTGTGAAGAAATTGCGAATAGAGTATAGACGGGTTGTGCTTGCACTACATATTGTTAATAGTGCGTGGAGAATGCGTTAAAGTGTGTGTTTAGGCACCCCCTCCCACCTTCCTTCTTTGTATTGTTACTACTGGCACCCGATTTTCGCGAAAAGAGTTCAACAGAGGCTAAATTTCAATAACGTACGTGCACACATGCAGTTTTCTTTCGGTCACTGGTCGTAAGACTTTCCGAGAAAACACTTCATTACTTGACTAAGCCAATCAGAGTTAGGTAACTTCGGTACTGAGAGTCTGTGATTCGCGAGCAGATACCTAACACAGGTGTAGAAATTAAAACCACCAAATCGCGAGTGTGGATAAGAGCTAAAGTGTATTGAAATACAACTAGACAAGAAATCTTTTCACGAAATTCGGGTGTCCCAACTACTACATATAAAAATCAACACTTTTTTACTTAACCTATTTCGTTGTACTGCAAGTTTGAAAGAAAAACGAAAATACACTGGTAAACTGGCGTGAAGTAGGCTAATGTTACATGCTTGCTGCTCTGCATCGCTTCCCTTGCCCCCTCCCGCTCGAGCGGGCGAATCACCGTGCCAGATATGCCTATCATGACTCGCGCACTCCCATCCTTGAAAGGATTGAATTTCTTGGGTTATCTTTGCAAGAATGTTCTGGGCATTGCCCTAGTCTCCCTCCGCAGTGGCTCAGGGTGCGGGGAACCTTCCATATCGGACCAGCGGGATCATTTAACCCGCGACGGGCCTCCGAGGCGACAGTTTAGAGTTCGAAGGATTGTGCTACCTTAAGCGCCACTTGTACCAAGACAGCGAAGCGGCGAGCAAGCAAAGCAACGAGTGGCGGCGAAAGTGACCAGCGGGAGTGAAGTCTGCGGACTGCGAGCATCGGTACAGTGGAGAGAGAGACTGGCTGGCGGGACTAGTCAACTGGATGCGTGAGTGACAGACATTTGGAAAGTTGGCAATAAAAAGACTGAATGTGTGTAAATAATGAGTGTGAACTAAGTGACTGTAACCAATATAAAGACGTTGATAAAAAAATAAATAATTAAAATTGAGATAGACATTAAATATTTAGCTCGCTGAGAATGACAAGAGTAATTAATAGTGAAGATAGACAGTTTAATATTGTAAATAATAGCTGCGTGAATATGAATAAATTAAAAATCAAATTTAGTTATTTTATTTTTATTAAGACTTCCATCTCTTACGAACTCGGATACGCCCCTGGCGTCTTGTAACAGCACCTTTAAATCATTACATGGCTTACTTCATTAACACTTCTAACGCATTCTGTATATATGATTGAATGGTCAAAAAACTATGAGTATATTCTCGTATCATGTCTTACAGACTGTAGACACAATCGCGAAAACTTCTTTTTTTTCCGCGAAGTTTCGTCACAGACATAGTGGCTACAGGATCTCAATGGGGGAGTCTTATTCCCAAACTCGTGATGATTTGTCGCAACAAACCACCTAAACCATAGGTACTATATAATACATTTTGTACATTATACCTAGAGCCTAAATCTGTGAATGTTATTACGATTTTCGAAAAACCAAAGTAATGTGCTAAGTTGTTTGGGATATTTATATAATGTTAGGATACATTTGGCTCTGATTGGACTGTTTTACATTAGGACTCGGTTCAAGGTGGTTACGACCATCTCAGCAAACTCTTTTAATTCTTGTAATAACACATATAAAAGAGCTATATTCCAGACTAATGGTTAGCGTAACGAATCAGATGATATCGCACATTAGTGCATCGGGAGTTGTTTCCCTCACATGCGTACCGGTATACAGAATTTAATATCGGAGGTGACCCAGATATCGTTCCAGCTGTAGTTTTGGCAGGTAAAATTAATTTAAATTAACACAATCGGAGATTTTGCGCTATTCAACTTCTTAAAACAAAAATATTTGTGTGTTGCTTTCACAGTAATTATCATAGCATATTTAAGTTTTTTGATTATTACACTGAGACATATAACTTTTGGATCACGAGTTTTCGAGTTCGAATCTTGGATGTCATTATATGGGGTCATTAGACGAAAGGTTATGTTAATTTAGAACGTAGATCGCTTCCCGATGAATCTACCAGCATAAAGCCGTGAAGCCTCAAGGATGAACTATGTTGTTTCTAGCTTAGGGTCTAATCAGTTTTTCTAAGAGGAAGGAATTAATAATCAGTCAATATTCTTTACTCTGCTTACGCTAACTTGCATTCGATAATAAACCTTATCTGCTTGCGTGTCATTACGACACAATTACGAATTAGTCTGAGGATTCAGCGTTTTACTCCTTTCGGGCATATATTAGTTTTTGAGTTCCGTAATATTTTGGTATGTGCTGTACTTGTGTTCAGCATTTTTCTCGCAACCAGTGAACAACATGCAGTGTGCTCGATGATAATGGCAGCAACCATTCACGTCAAAGTGGCGCAGAAAATTCCACAAATAAGACTTGCCACAAGGAAGACTCTCAACGACGTCTTGCTCCGTATAGTGCCGGTCACAAGTTGCATTCATGTGCAACGCGCCCACGATCGTGGACACAGCGACTGAACGGGTTAAAATTAGCGAGTAAATAAAAAATCGTGAGCAGTTCTCGCGGGGAAATATTCGTGAAAAGTAAGCGGAGATGTTGATGGTGGGAGTGTCGCGGTCTGTTGCAGACATGTGCGAAGTACGGCAGGAGGTCACGGCAGTGCGCTGCCGACGTAGCCTCAGCCATGGAGGAGAGAATCCCCTCAAGTGCGGCGCTAACAGGATCGCTCGCCGCGGGAAGACTTGCAGGAGTACATGCACCTGCAGGCTGCTCGCTGGCCCACTAAGCTGTGNGGGAGACAATAGATACACGCCCTTTCGATCCACTATTTACTCAGGTCGCAGCCGTGTTGCCAACACCAACGATACAATGGAAATTTATTTATAAACTCGGGAACAACCAAAATACATTTGCTCGATTTCTAACTACGAGATGGTTAGAAACATAATTTCAAAATAATATATAGCAAATTTCGCAACGTAAATTTTGTAATTTCACTCCATAGTTGCACAGTTGCTACCCTGTTCCACTTGCTTTGTGATTTACCTGGTGTTATGTTTACCGAGACGAGATCGCTGGTTTTCGTTTTGCTTTGTTAGAAGGACGTTTAAAATAGAAAGGCATTAGAAAATTGAGGATAGTGATTCTTCAGTTCTTAATATTACAAATAATTGGAAGTCAACCCCCGAAATAATTTATACAAATTTCCAACTGGATGAACATTATATTAAAAAAAACTTAAGACGACTGGGGTCACCTAAACAATGTTGCCCACGAGGAATAAATGGCTTCCCCAGATTGTCTCATCAAGGTAGCCAATATCTGGACTCATGGCTTTTCATCGTGTTGATGTGCATCGACGAACGTTATGTTGGCAATACAACTGCGACGTGTTTACATTTCGAAACTGAAAATAAGAGCTCGACGTAGTAGATGGCAGCGTCGCCTCTCTACTTTACTTGCTGTGTGGCCCCACACACCTCACAATCGCCAGTCCCGCTGCGTCACTGGCTCACGAACAGCAGCAGCCAGGGTCGCCTAGTGCCCCGTATTGTGCAGCATTTCCCGTATCCCGAGGCTCTAAATAAATAATTACACCGTATGGACGTAATCCGGGATGTCATACATCCCGTGGCCCAGAATTCTTCGAAAGTATACTGAACATTAATAAAACACAGCGTCAGTCATTTACCACTTCTGCGATGACAGGTACGTTTACTCTGATGCTCTAACCCAACCGCGGAATATTTATAGGCCATTCACGGTAAAGTCAGCACTTTTTGAAGCCCTCTCATTTGGAATAATAGTCAATAAATAAATTTTACTGTACGGTGAAATATATACACTGTGTTTATTACATCCATGGCAATATTTATTTAAAAAAGTGGTTGAAGGATAAAAAATTTCTGATAGGAAAAAAATAACTAGCACCTCAAAAGTGCTCACTTTACCGTTAAGATCATATAATAAGAATACAGAATTATGGGAAACTGCTATTTGAAACCACAACCTGGCTAAATATAAACTTCTTACACGAACTTATATTTTGCAGTTGTATGTGTTCAGAGAAAATGCCCATAGATGCATACTTCTGAATTTTGCAGATTACAGATAGTATTTATAGCTGTTTTTTAACAATAACTTTCTTTGGTTATTTCAGTGGGATCATATTTCGCGTGTCGAGTTGTCGGAAGTGTCCCTTACGGCAGATATGAAAAAGTGGCAACCATACTGCCAGCACGATTGCCAGTCACGCGATCAAGCTGTGGCCTTCCGTTTTCCAGCAGAAAGCGGAATGGTGCACTAACGTTTTACATTTTTTAAATCTACTTGTCGCAACTAGTTTTTCAGAGTGCGTATCGACATGTTTGACACGGTCAGCTATAAGTAATAGTCTCATATACCTTTTTACATTGTTAGGTATTCACTGCCTCTTTTATTCTCCGGCTACTGACGGAAGATAAAAGAGTATCGTATTTAACATCTTCCGTCAGTAGTCACTAAATAATAAAGGCAGTGAATGTTTAACAATGTAAACAGGCGTAGGAGGCCTAAGAGCTTAACGCGATACAAATTTTGATAAGCACACTGAAAAACTAGTTGCGGCAAATATATAAACATAAAATGCTGGTACACCAATCCCCTTAGGAACAGAAAAATAGCTTCATTTAAATATAACACAGTATCATTAAAACTTGTTTGGAGAAGTGTAGTAAAACTGCAAAGCACATGTTCATGTAAACAGTTCCGTCACATACAGCCCAAGCCACGTTGCTTTGACTGTTATAGTGACGAAAGAAAATTATGTCGGGGCTCGGAAAACGGACAAATACGCAGCTGGCAAGCGCTTTCCAATCCATACTCCCACTAAGCAATTAAATTTTAAGTTATGATTAGTATCTGTAATCTTACCTGCCTTCGTTTATATATGTTGTAGAGTTCCTGAGTTACGACATATCATCTTAAAATACTTACTAGATTGCCGTTTAGAAAAATTAGTGTCAGTTATACTTACATTTCACAAATGAAAACGGCTTGCTGTATCACTGTATGTACATATAAGTGCCAAATTTATTTTGCAATCAGTTTGGTAGTTCCATATATTAAACGTATAAACTTGATTTTCCAAATAAATTGAACTTCGAAAATGGCGAACAATAAAGGCTTATCATTAATTATTTAAATTCTCAGATTAGATATTTCAGCATAGGCCTACCAACTTTGGTTGCATCGGTCATATAGCTCCAGATATGACACAGCCCTTAAGCATGTTTAATGGCCTCCATTTTCAGAACTAGCGTTTCATATGGTTGAATACTGCGAAAGTCTGGTGTCCTCACTAAGTAATAATAGTACCAGTGTGGTGAATTTTGGTGCAAGAGTTCAAGAGTTTTTAAGGANCCCCCCCCAACTAAATAGGCTAAGCACGCAAAGCTTACTTAAAAAAAAATTATCCAGGAATACGCGTTAAAGTATCATTAAATGAACGTAACACGAAGAACGAGAGGAATTTCTTCGCCTACATTTGCATCTGTTCTCATAACTTCGTACAGCAGTTTGTATGGCCTACGACTGCCTTGGCCGTAAAAATACGGCAATAATTGATTTCTGTTATAAGACGTGGAAAACCGTGACCAATAAATGGCTTTTACGACAACCTATAAACGCCGCTGCAGACATAGTTGGTCGGTGGTTGCTGTTTCTCCAGCCGCCAGCATCCTGTTTGCTCACACAATACTCGCCTACAGTATTGAAGAAAGCTCGTTATTGGTTTGCTCACTCCTATGATGGCGTAAATAAAACTCTACTCCAATAACGGTGATGTCAGGTCTGCGGTTCGCAATAAGCCACATTTCTTAACTTTTACTACAGTGTAAATAATTTTTTATGCGCGTTGAAGGTATATAGTCTATTCGCGGTTTCTTCACACTTTTTGTCTCAAACCTTTGAAAAAACACACCATGTACGGGGTGTTTGATTGCTTCCTAAATATATCATGAAATCACAAGCGTTTTATACTCGTGTTAACATAAAAGTACCTATTTTTGGTTAAACTGAACCTTAAAATACAGTTTATCTATAAACAAAATTATTTCATTTATAACTGACATGAATAATGGCAGGGTGAAAATAGGTGAGTTGGTAATGCCTAGTAAGAAATAGTTCTGAGTGCGCACGAATGTGGTGCGTTGGCCCTGGTGTAATTTTGTTAAGCTTTGTTTGCATGATGCGGAAGAATATCCTGGACGTGGAAGTTTAGCAGAGCTTCAGAAAAGTTGGAAGTAACCGTGAATGGACTATACATATTTGTGCATANCTGGACGTGGAAGTTTAGCAGAGCTTCAGAAAAGTTGGAAGTAACCGTGAATGGACTATACATATTTGTGCATATTAGGACAAGAAGATTATTTCTACTAACACAACCCGGGCTGCGCCTAGGTTCATGGCTCACATTCTTAATTGTATAGATAGCTGGGAAAACGTTGCATGATAGTTTTTTTTTTTTAAACCAAAACTGTTATTATTGGGAAAATGTTATGTGTAACTCACTGGATCAAACTGTGTTCTTAGTTATTTCTAAAACGAATCCCTAGATATTATAAAGATCGTTAGAATGGTACGAATCACGAATCACGTGTTGCGTTAGTGGAAGAAAAAAAAAACCGTTGCATGTTGTTGTAACTCGAACGTTTGGCTACACTGTAAAAGAGGTTATTCCAAATATCACTGCTAATTCCAAGTTGAACAGGCCTTTCACAATCGTTGAAATGAACCAGTCTGATTTCAAATATCTTCAAGTTCTCCAGGAAGATAAGAAGAGAAATTGGCAGATCACCCGAGTGTCTATGAATGAATATGTACGCTCTTAATCATATATCACACTATATGGAAGACGGTTCTTAGACGGTGTTTTTTATACCAGTCTGACTAAGATGGATTTCAACGATCTAGCACGTTTTTATGCAGCACCTCTGCTTATTTCTAGGGAGAAGAGGAAAGAAGTAATGGACATGGTACAGTACGTAACGAAACCAGAACATCGGGAGTTTAATGTAAATATTCCGAGTGTATAATGAAGTTCACTTCATTTCAATGTTATTTAAATTTAATTCAATCCAATTAAAAATAAAATATGACTAGTTTGATTTTAAGTTCGGACTCTTTACGTCACTTTAAAATTCATATTGCTTAATTTGACAATAAATAGGGTCTTCAACAAATCTGTTGTGAACATATTTAATGTATGTTCCTGTGGGAAAATGTTGTATGATAACCGCGGAAAAAGTCGTATGTTACATTTTCATACCACTCAGGGCGGATTTTCTCCGTTTGCAATAAAACCACTCTCATGTAAAAGTTGACNCTAAAACGAATCCCTAGATATTATAAAGATCGTTAGAATGGTACGAATCACGAATCACGTGTTGCGTTAGTGGAAGGAAAAAAAAAAAAAAAAACCGTTGCATGTTGTAACTCGAACGTTTGGCTACACTGTAGAAGAGGTTATTCCAAATATCACTGCTAATTCCAAGTTGAACAGGCCTTTCACAATCGTTGAAATGAACCAGTCTGATTTCAAATATCTTCAAGTTCTCCAGGAAAATAAGAAGAGAAATTGGCAGATCACCCGAGTGTCTATGAATGAATATGTACGCTCTTAATCATATATCACACTATATGGAAGACGGTTCTTAGACGGTGTTTTTTATACCAGTCTGACTAAGATGGATTTCAACGATCTAGCACGTTTTTATGCAGCACCTCTGCTTATTTCTAGGGAGAAGAGGAAAGAAGTAATGGACATGGTACAGTACGTAACGAAACCAGAACATCGGGAGTTTAATGTAAATATTCCGAGTGTATAATGAAGTTCACTTCATTTCAATGTTATTTAAATTTAATTCAATCCAATTAAAAATAAAATATGACTAGTTTGATTTTAAGTTCGGACTCTTTACGTCACTTTAAAATTCATATTGTTTAATTTGACAATAAAAAGGGTCTTCAACAAATCTGTTGTGAACATATTTAATGTATGTTCCTGTGGGAAAATGTTGTATGTTAACCGCGGAAAAAGTAGTATGTTACATTTTCATACCACTCAGGGCGGATTTTCTCCGTTTGCAATAAAACCACTCTCATGTAAAAGTTGACNAGTATGTTACATTTTCATACCACTCAGGGCGGATTTTCTCCGTTTGCAATAAAACCACTCTCATGTAAAAGTTGACGTTTCCTTACATACAATGTGTCTCCAGACACCCATAAAATTAACCCTTTCAATCCCAAACTATTTTACATTTTCATGTGTTCCAAATAAGAAACATTTTGACGCGTTCTGTAAATAAGATGACAAAGAATTTCTTTCCTAATCACAACCAATAAGATGTAGACTTTAGCTTTGAGTTCGATGATTAGTGATATGCACCAGTCATAACGTTGAGGAGTAGCACAGTTTACGAATCAGTTTTCCTCAGAGAAGACCATTGGACACAGCGACTCTCTCTCAAGTGTACAGTACTGGCCAAACATAATCTCCCTGTGCAATGTTTGGACAACTGCCTACACTGATTATGAATATAATGACGTTTTTTCCCGTTCCATCGCTTCAGTGTAATGAAATTAATGTTTATACATCAATGCATACACTGAAGAGCCAAAAAAAAAAAANCCCGTTCCATCGCTTCAGTGTAATGAAATTAATGTTTATACATCAATGCATACACTGAAGAGCCAAAAAAAAAAAACAACTGGTATAGGCGTGCGTATGCAAAAAACAAAGGTATGGAACCAATCAGAGTAACGCGATGCGGTCGGCAGCTAGATCGGTTACTGCTGCTACAATGGCAGGTTATCAAGATTTAAGTGAGTTTGAACGTGGTGTTATAGTCGGCGCACGAGAGATGGGACATAGCATCTCCGAGGTAGCGATAACATTTGGATGTTCGCGTACGACCATTTCACGAGTGTACCGTGAATATCGGGAATCCGGTAAAAGATCACATCTTCGACATCGCTGCGGCCGGTAAAAGACCGTGAAAGAACGGGACAAACGACGGCTGACGAGAATCATTAAACGTGACAGACGTGCAACCCTTTCTCAAATTGGCGCAGATTGGATTTGTGGACAGCCCTGCAGGATTCATGGTGTGAATTACCTCCTGCATACCTTCAGACATTAGTCGAGTCCATGCCACGTCGTCTTATGGCACTTCTGCGTGCTCAGGATGTTAGGCAGGTGTACCAGTTTTTTTGGCTCTTCAGTTTAGTTTAAAGCCCATTGGAATCTTAAGAATTGGGAATTTAGGATTACTTCCGGTANAACCGTTCTTTTCCATTTCAAAATCCCGTGACATTTCCTTGATTTCCCTGACAGCTTCTTTTCCAGGCTCTATGGACGAATTGCAACATTGAATATTTCTGTGTGACAATCAAATTAAATCAAAGGTACAAATTGAGTATTATTTCAAGGGGACTCCTATACAAATCACAATATTTTTTGCCACAAAATATTTTTAAAAATTTGTGGCATCCGGCTACAGTAAAAATTAGGATTGTGAATAAACAAGGTAACGTCAAAAATGATTAGCACATGTGAAACATTTGTATTGCTCTCTAAATCTGAAACTGTGAGAATTTCACTGTTTAAATCAATTAACAATATCTGACTGATTCAACAGTCACTTCAATGAATATAAATGATGAATTAGTGAAAAAATGCCAGTTTTCTTTCACTTATTCATTCAGTCAAATTTTCCTCTGGTTCATCAACCATTTTATTCACTGTAATTTGTTTTTTAACTGATGAATTAGTTAAACAGCGTGCATCAAATGGCAGCTAAACAACATGTATCAAATGAAAGAACAACGCATAAACTAATAAAACCAATTAAAATATTTTCTAAAATATGAATTTCGTATATCATAATACCATTTACGAGGTAACATGAACATTCAGTATTTCATTCCGTTTTTACGTCTTTCATTTCGTTTCCAAGTAATCGTCATAGCGCTCGGTTTGAAAGTTTAAAATGCATTAAATATGTTGATGTGAGTGTTCTCATACGTACTGTTTGTTTGAACAATTCTGGCGTTACTAATTACACTAAAAATGAAAAGGAAGGGCATACAATTTAAAACTACATACTTTCGATAAACAACTATAATACATATATTTTCCCCTTCGCTGTTAATGCTGGTTTGGTAGTTCATGTGGTAAGGTAACGGTCTAAAAGTGGGTTGGTGTGGGTTCAATACTGACCACGTTCAAAGTTGTTTTACTTATTTAAATTACGGTAAATTGCACAATATAAACAATGACTGTCGGAAATATGTTTATTTCTCATAATGATCTGGCTAAATTCAATAAAAACAATATTCATTTCGCCGCACGCAGTTGGCCGTCACTTATTCAAACTGTGAAATTGTTTCACTGAAACATTCAGTGGTTTTCCACTGATTCTAGTAATTGAATTTCACTGCGAATCAATGGTTTTCGACTGTTCAAATTTAGAGTGTNCGTCACTTATTCAAACTGTGAAATTGTTTCACGTCACTTATTCAAACTGTGAAACTGTTTCACTGAAACAACCAGTGGTTTTCCACTGATTCTAGTAATTGAATTTCACTGCGAATCAATGGTTTTCGACTGTTCAAATTTAGAGTGTCTCATCAGCTACGCAAAGAAAATAAGTAGAATATCAAAGACGAATAACCAAAATTTCAGCTTACCTTATGGTAGTTTTCTGTTAGAATATATTTTTACACCAAAATAACTACTCAGCGTGTTTACCGCGCCACTCTAAAAATAACGAAAATAAAAACTAAACGTTCCGACCGTGATAATGCAAGTATTGTTTTTGAAACCAAGTTGCGGCTTTGTTTCGCAATAGGTAAATGAAAGCTCTCTTCGGTTACAAATTTCATAACCAGTGTGTGGTGCAGTCAGTTGGTGCACCACCGGTCTGGGGTGCGGAAGACTCTGGGTTCGAATCCCAGGTAAGGCATGGGCGTTAGTTAAAGTTAGGTCATTCAGCAGGGGACGTTAATAAGCCAAATACAATACAAAACTAAACAAATAGGTAGATTATACCGTAACCACACCATTCTGAATGATATGCAACAACACTTTACTAGCCAAGCACGTGGCAACACAGTGGATGGCGGTGGCTGCTAAAATAGCTAAATTGAAAGCTGGTGGTCTATAAAAGACTGCATATTCAGAAGATTAATTTTTACAATGCATACACATTCCGATTTTATAGATGCATGATAAACAGAACAGTCAGATAGATATTGTATATCACATTCCCAATATTTAATTAACTCTTTTCCCCCAAATTATGTAACATTACCCTGATTTCTTTAACAGCATTCGAATTCACATTTCCCTGTTTTCCGTTTTTCTAGACGAGTGGCAACTCTGTTCGTTTACTGTTTTTGTGCTGTTCGCGTCCTTGAAATTGTGCGCCAGAATTAGCTGAAAAGTGTTACAAAATAACTAATAAACCGTTTATGTACCTTTACGATTACAGCGTTATTTCTCTGGGTTTAGTACTGGTTGTTAATTACAAAACCATACTTGGGTTTTCATTTTCTCTTCTCGTTAAACGTACTGAAAAAATATGTGCATTGGTTGATTATGTTCAACTTTGCTAAAATCTTTCTTATTAAGAACTTCTTGGCAAGAGATAAATTAAAAAAGTATACATATTAATCGTGAGCTCGGGTACAAACTTTGTGAGAGGATTTATTATGTAAAGGGAGGTAGAAAACATAATACGACCTATGACCTAACGTGAGTATTAAGGGGCACACTATTCACGAATTTGTTTTATCTCACGTAGTGTCTGACATTTTGCAAATTACAACTTTTGATTCCCAATATTCAAGGGCATATAAATCCCTTAATAATCATGTTAGATAAATAGGACGTATTATATCATATTTTCTACCACGTCTAGTATAAGGAATCATCTCACAAAGTTTGTACCTGAAGTTCAAGATTTTTCTGTATAAAAGTAATAAATGAATTAACTTATTAAAAATAATTTTACTTACGAATATAATAAGAGAACGGGAAATTTCGCGAATTAATTTGAGGACAAGCCAGACATCAAACACGTGTACATTTGACTTTCTTTTTAATTGGGTCGCAGTTTGTTAGCCACGCCCTGGACGAATTTAAGCCAATAACTAAACAGCACGAAAACCACTACCGAATACTGTGCTGCCTTGTTGTCTGGAGTAAAACTGGAGCAACAGCCAATGAAAAACTTACTTAAGCTCAAGTATACAAAGGACTGTGGAGTCTAACTTGTTGCCAAATGAATACACGAAATCTCTAACGATAATATACATGAAACTTACATATTGTCTAATACTACCAGAACACCATACAAGTTGGCAGCGAAACGTTTGATAAAAATGAATATCATAGTCAATTTAAGTACTCTATTTTATCTGAGTTAAAATTGCGTTTTATACATGCGTGGTTTAAAACAACTTAAAAGCTAGCACTTGAACAGTTCCCCCGAAAATCTTACCATAAGGAGTCAAAATTTACTTACTAACATTAAATCAGTCTCAATTTCCTATCACAGGAACAAACTTAGTACGCTTTTATGGAAAAACTTTGTTTTATTATATCAGTTAAGGCAAAATACACGCAGTTAAAAGTATGGTCTTATCTTGATCCGAATACATTCTCAAGAAAATGAAATTATTTCTTTTTCGTTAACACGATATTTCTACGGCGTGCCATTATGAAAGACACCGCTAAGTTCTAAAATTTCCTTCCTTACACACAAGCGCGCGCCCCCTGACACACACACACACGCGCGCACGCACGCACACACGCACGCGCGCGCACGCACACACACCATAAACACATGCTCTATTCGCAAAGATGTCCGAGATTCAGCTAGGTATGTGACACTCACGGCGTCGTTTCTCAGTGAACGAGTGGTGCGGTATCTGCACTTCCTGTAGAATCTGTTGCCGGAGTACTTGGAAGACGTTACATTGGCAACAAGGGCTGGAATGTAATTGCAACAGGACGGAGCCCCTGCACATTGCACACGACCAGTGGCACAGTACCTCAGTGAAACCTACCCTGGCCGCTGGATCGGTCGCGGCGGTGCTGTTGCTTGGCCACCACGGTCTCCCGACCTTACTCCGCTAGGTTATTGTTTGTGGAGTTGGTTGAAGACCGAAGCCAACATGCATAAAGCGCAAACAACGAAGTAATTGCTTTCTCGCGTTTAAATGAGTGTGCGTAGGTACGTTAAAAAGAATGAGGACACCAGCTACGGTTAGCAACACAGCATCTGACTACGCGAGCTGCAAAATGCATCAAGTTGGTGGTGGCATTTGTGAACATGTGTTGTAAAGGGAATTTACACAATAAATCTCAACATGTAACGATCTGTTTTACTATCACCTGTACCGTTCCCATTCCTGTCAGTTTCACATAGCTGTATACCTCGGAAACCTTTGTGAATAGAGCATATGTTTATTGATGTTTTCCCTTCAGAATGGTTCATACTATCACCTCCCTATGTATGTCCGTTTCCCCCTGAAATACGCATAGTATCAATATTGTGTTGCACATTTATTCCAATTTCTTGTACTTCCTTACGTGAAAAAAAAGTAAAATTAATGAGTTGGGAGGCCAGTGTCATTAACATCATGACACCCGAGTGTATATGCAGCCTTTCGCTATATATTATGAATTTAACCACTATTAGCGATATCCTTAGATAACACGAATGGTTTTCAAACCATGAGGTAGAAATTGTACGTTATATTTCCCACTCGATTTTGCATAAGGAATTAGCTCACGAAGTTTGTCAATTTAACCTTATCGTGTATAATAAAATGAGAAAGGCGTCACGTTCGGAAGACACGTTGAAAGCGGCGCATTCCAAAAGCCGTTCTGGTAGGCCTGGATTTCCCCGAGCTACGTTCGACTGCGAAATGAATGTCGTATCTTACACAACCCCCCCCCCCTTTTATGCAAATAAAGAAACGAAAATAGTTGGCCGTGTTCTTATCAGTGCGTGTGCAAGGAAGTATGCAAAACAGAGCAGGCTGGAACGTGTTAAGGAGAAAGGAGAGGCAGGCGAAGAGCGCTCGCTTCTCACGCCATCTTCCCTGGAGGGGGCGAAGTTTCGCAGCCGAGAGTTGCAGATAAAGGTAACGCCGTGGATAATGCGGCCACGCCACGCCCACGATCACCATCACGACGAATACCGACTACGGCTGCACTTTCTAAAACAGACGATTACGAAGGGAAAAAAAGAGCCATGGGAAACAATTGCGCGTCCAGTCGCACAGTCGCGCACGACGGACCGTCTCGTTTGTCGTCACAAGACAGAAAATAAACCATCTAGTCCGTCCTCAGAGAACCCGTTCAGTCCTTATGTCTATGATCGAGGACATGTTGCACCTGGAGGATATTTATGGTAGCTACTGTACACAACACGAAATCAGTGGCCGGTGTGTTGGGCGTTTTCCTAGTGAGAAATCTGATTTGTTGAAGTTTCTGCACCTTTCATTTGTTAATGGTTAATGCTGACATCAGCGAGCATTCAGCGCGTTGTTCACTGGCTGCGAGAAGCACGCTTGACGTAAGTACAGCTCACACCAAAAATTTAACGACTACAACACTTGAGCTCTTAAATTAATTCGGAACTGATCGGGTTGAGGTGATGAAATGAACGGCATCTTCCAGCACGATTCCCACTTGCGAAAATCCGGGGATTGAACCCGGTTCGCCTTGGTGGGAGGCGAGCAGTCTAACCGCTCAGCCACCGCGGCCCCGCGGCTGGAGTCCACGTCTGTGTTGAGTACTCTGTGGTTGCATAAAACTTGAAATCATGACATACCGTTTTGTTTACAGCGGAGTTGTCGTCATCTCTCAGGGAGTGGACGGGGTTTCGTACGGAGCAGGTCCTGAAACAAATAAAAAAAATATATTTCTTCAAGTTTTAATCCACATACTCCAGCACAGTTCTATGCACCAATTTTATGTACAATATCATGAACACTTCTATTGTTATAGTGGTGATTTTACGTTCGCTCCTCGGAAATGTTTGCGTTTGTTTGACGGGTTTTTTCGCCGGTGTAAAGAGAACATAGCGCGTTGTTGGACCGTTATTATATTCACGCGCCTTACATCTACACCTTGAAAACACTGAAACGTTGCGTTGCCCAAAAAACCTTTAGGAGTCAGCAACAATTAGCACACTTCAAAATTTCCCAAATCTTAAAAAGTTGATGCGTATTTTTCTTGTTTGTGCGGATTTGGCGTAGGGGTATGGGATAGTGTGTGCATGTCAACTTCCCAGTAACAGTCTGTGTTGCAACACTTAACGGCTGTTTTTCCATTAGAAGTGTCAAAACCATGTGACTTCGACTAAATTTATCACAATATTTACATACATAACAGCTCTAAGTGGGAGAGAGAAAATAATTGTGGTGTTAACAGCTTTCGAGTCATAAAAAGTATTCAGCATTCATTACTGGAATTTCTTCTTTGACAAGGGATACCGTATCACTCAGAAAATTATTTAAAAACTGTAATATCAGTGGAGTACCCTTACTTGTTTACCACGTGGAATACATGGAAAATAATTATTGATTAACTTATGAGAATGACTACAGAAGTGACAGTAGTATAGGAAGTCAAACGATAATTGTCTAAAATATAATTGAATAATGTTCTATGCACTAAAAAAATCACATTTTCAAAAATTAATCTCAAACATAAGTAATGGCAAAAAATATACATATCCGACAAAAAATATACATATCCAAGATGGCGTCCAATTATCCCCGTTAAGATGTTAGTTACTTCCAAGTTCTAATGCAACTTAGATATAATCATGATACAGCACTGTTTTCTTCACGTAAAAGCGCGCGGTAGTAAATACCACATATAAACAAACGGCATTTCACGTTTAAACATGTGAGTTTGACAGTTACACGGCAATTCACGAATCAACGTTGAGAACATACTTAGAAAAAAACCCGACTATCTGTTAATTAAGTGTGGAATTAAAAATGCGAGTGGTTGTAGAGAAAGCAGAATACTTTTGGTTTGTGTTAAAATCCCGTTTACTAACAACTTTTTCCTTTTTAGAATGAAACGCTCACCTAAGGAAACTTTTCTTTTTCCGCAACCTCACTTCATAAACAGGAAATGCAGGAAAATGTACGGTAAGATCCATGAATTCACAAGAAGTTAAAGTGAAATTTACGGAAAGATTTCTGGGTAGTTTATTACCACTACTTGCGCGAATGAAAGCAGTTCGGTACAACATGGTATTAAATAAGAATTAACCAGGTTCCAGCATACAAGCCGTGCCTATTCATAGAGCAAAATACACGGTCCGTAGACGGTGCTACGTGAGCCTAGTGTGTGCGGACATTTCAGAGGAGCAAAAAATTGCCTTACTTATCAACATTCATCTCTTCGAGTTGTCCTAATAACAAAATAGCTTAAGGGAGGATTAACTTAAAGTGTGGCTTTCACTATTTGTCATAGGTTGCTTAGCGGTATATTTCTGAGTAAATATCATGCAAGTAAATAATGGGCAACATGCAAATTTCGCCAATATTGTTGAAAACTATATAAACACATTTATATATGAGTATGAAAATAAAAATTAGCCGTTTTTTGCATTAAAATTGGTTTTGACAAAGTTATTTGAGTATTAAAACAGTAACTTTCGCGGCCGCTGTCGCGTGAATGCGGAACGCTCTCTCAATGGTTTGACGTCACTAGTCATACGCCGGCGGCCGGCTCCGGCACGTTGCAAACACGCAGCACTAAAATGGAAGGCAACTGTGTGAAAGCGCAGTCGAACAATCTGCCACGAGTAGATACCGATATGCTACTTGATTACTTAAATTCCCATTGTTTTGTGTAACTTTATATAAGAGGTCAAAAATTACAAAGGTAAGAACGTGATCTTCAAAGCGACTGTAGGCCTACATCACATATTAAAACTTATTTGTTTGTAAGTTTTATTGATTTACGTATTATTATTATCATCTGTGTTTATGTTTCCAATTGCTAAGATTCAAAGAAGGAAATTAAAATATGGAATAGGTATTACATTCACAAGAATAACACAATTGTAATGATGGCGACTGCAGTGAGCGTACTGTGTTGTCGCGCGCCATGCTTGATGTCTAAAAAATTAACTACATTTTTTAGAAATGAAACGTAATGTTGGGTTGAGAAAGAAGGTTACAAATATTTCCGGATTCCTAACCACGTTTCAGTATTCATAAAAAAACTTTTTTCCCTTTATAAATGTCAGATAACGAGCAGTATGGTGACAGTAGGCCTAAAGCTAGCACGCTAGTCTCTACCCGACACCGGCCGGCAAACCTGTATTTCCGCCTTCCACCTCGTTTATAATCACTATATTGAGGCCTCGAATATAGTGCTTATAAACCAAAAAATTATTTAAAAAATAATAAGCTTATCATATTGTTTGTTACGTTTTAAGTACCTAAGATAACTTTTATTATTCTGACGGCACGATAGCTGTGTTTGCACTTTATTTTTATACTGTAAGAACTGTGCACATAAGCTGAAAATATAGATATGATAGTTTGAGAAACACTTAATACCTGGGATGAGATTACATACAGCGAAGAAAATCCGTAATAAAAGCTTAAGAATTTGTTTTATTCTCAAAAGCTGATTTCTTTCTGTTTATTTAAGGGAAAGAGTTATAAAAGTAACACAGCCTACTTGCGTAAAACGCGTAGCCTAATTAGTGTCAATTTTGTGAACCTAGCTTCGTAATTTTTTGTAACGTCCATTTCAGTAACTTAGAAAAAAGGAGAAGGGCAAATATGAAAGTAAGATCATCCTTGATAAACCTTTCTAAAAACATACATTTTGGTTTTTTGAAAGTAAAAAAAAGTTGCTATTTAACTTAAATTGTTAGGCCTGTAAATCTAACTAGAAAAAAATCTAAACAACTTAAATTTATTAGAAATTGCTATGTTTGAAAAATAATGTATAATATAAACCCAACTTTTTGCAAGAGGGACTCTTGAGCCCCAACCAAATAATTTAATGTTTAATTTTCATGGCTTAAAATCATGACATGTTATTATTAAGCATTCAATATGAATACATCCTTAATATGATAGCTGTGCACTTAAAACAAATGTTAGAAGTAATGTTAAATTAATAAAAAATATCTATACCGAATTTTGTATGTTAGGCCTAACTTGGATGTATAAGCTTACAAAATGTAAAATTTACATTGTCTGACTAAATGTTTTGTAAACATATTTATATGCCTTTACTATTATGAAATACGTTAACATATTTTTTTATGGTCACGTCTACATCACATACGAATTGTTAAACGCGTTGTGGTGCCTATTAAACAATACCATAGTACCGTAATGAAGGTTAGGTCAGATGTAAATAGTAGATATTAAGAAGTCCAGTGTTAAAACTGCCTACATAGGGGAAACATAAACACCTTAAATATAATTACGTACGTCAAAATGGTCTTCGCAAACAGAAATAACTGATTTTGGCTAAACATCTTCAATGTCTCGCCTAACTGCGTTAAACCACGTTTTCCTGTTTGTTTAGTTTTTTGTAACTAACAAATATTTTATCAGGTGTTTTGCGAGATGTACTAGTACACTGCAGTACAATAAACCATTTCGATGATTTTGGTATATTTGACTGTTTATTTTCTCTTTTCGTTACTTAAAACAATTTATATTTAACCAAATACGCATCACCGCTGAAGTAAACAAACGCGGCGGCCGAGGAAGTATCTAACTTGTGACGTCACGGAGTGAGCAGGCGCGACAGACGCGTTTTGGCGGGCGTTTCAAACGTAAAACTTTAATTCAATCATAACTTTTTCAAAACTAATTTTTAAATCGTAATATTTTGTAAATACATTTCTAGCACATAAAGGAATGAAAACCATGTGCCAGCAAAAAATGTGCATGTTGACCATTCAGAAAAATAAACATACAATGGCAGACTTGTTTTCTTAAGAACATTGGACATCTCTACCCCATCTCTCTCTCTCTCTCTCTCTCTCTCTCTCTCTCTCTCTCTCTCTCTCTCTCTAGAATATAATGAAATAAACCACACAATGGAGAAAAATTAAACAAGGAAGCTAAAAACATATAGATTTAATAAATTGTGAGTTGTGTGTACATACTATCTCGAGTTAGCTCATTGCAAATTTAAAAGAAAACAATTTTCTCATTTTTGCAGGTGAGCTTATTACGCTGGTTTGTTCAAATCCTTAAATTTTGGAATTTTGACATGCGTTTAAGCAGAAACTACGACGAACAAGATTCGGGATTCCTATGATAAACTCCTAGAATTTACATAAGAGACTCAGTAATGTTAGTGAAGTAAATTCTAATTCCAATGCACCTGGCAGTAAAGCCTTACAGTCTGTGACAAGAAGTTAGAACCATCTGGTATACAATATTTCGTGGACGTAGCCTCACATGTAATGTCTAAAAGCTGTATAGTGTTTGTCAATATTATAAGGCGTCTTTCCTGCCCTCAGGGCTTTTATGTTGACGTTATACAGATGTAAAGAATTAAAACTGTACATTATTTGTCAATAATATAAGACGATTTTTCTCCTCTCAATGCTTTAAGTTCACGTTATAATGACGGCAACTTTCTCGTGAGAAATAACTGTGGTTTTGCCATAAGATGGCAATCACAAGAAGCAAACTGTTATCCATTGAATCAAATAACAAGATAAAGAAAAGTGATCGTAAGCGGTTTGTGGTTATTTCCTGGCTTGGCCGATTTCCATTTATTTGTATTTCCCCTATTACTTAACGCAAATACACAATAAATGGCTTGTAGTATAGGCTACTTTCACTTCGTATAATTCCTTTTCATTTTTTAATGTTACGGTGCATTTATGCATCAGAGAATACAGTTAGTCATTTGAATGCTTCCTCCCCAATTACAATATATATATTTTAATATTTTGCTCGTTTACATGGCTGAAAATACGTGTTCTGGTTGCAAATGATGGCTCGCGCGATATACATTTGTTTGGAAATTTAACGGCTCTTTCTTGGGTGGCGGNTTGTTTGGAAATTGAATGGCTCTTTCTTGGGTGGCGGTGCCATCGCAATACTACTATGAAGCGGAATTTTCTGTGGCCTCTTCTTTCCCGTACTGATGATATGCACACTTTTATACGTCGACCTGTTGCAAGTTTATACTCACTCACTTCGCCGCACAAACCGTAGTCGTCATAAACACGCTGCATGGATGAATAGTGTTAATTAACTCTTATCCACGTATTATTATACGCGTCGTAAAATTAATAGTTCAAAAGAAAACAAAAGCTTTGATTTATTTTACTCAACGACGCTAACGAAAATCTGAACCAAACGGGTGAGCACTTAGAAGNACTTTAATATTTTGCTCGTTTACATGGCTGAAAATACGTGTTCTGGTTGCAAATGATGGCTCGCGCGATATACATTAGTTTGGAAATTTAACGGCTCTTTCTTGGGTGGCGGTGCCATCGCAATACAACTATGAAGCGGAATTTTCTGTGGCCTCTTCTTTCCCGTACTGATGATATGCACACTTTTATACGTCGACCTGTTGCAAGTTTATACTCACTCACTTCGCCGCACAAACCGTAGTCGTCATAGACACGCTGCATGGATGAATAGTGTTAATTAACTCTTATCCACGTATTATTATACGCGTCGTAAAATTAATAGTTTTAAGGAAAACAAAAGCTTTGATTTATTTTACTCAACGACGCTAACGAAAATCTGAACCAAACGGGTGAGCACTTAGAAGGTTAATATGGGGAAAATTGAACAAGCATTCACCTGGAATTCAGATGGAAAATCACTTGAGAGTAACTACCTCAGTGCACAGACGGCTAGGATCGAACAAGACTTTCTCGAATGCGAGCCAAACACATTACTTTAAACATAAGTGAGCATGACTGGTCCGAAAACTCAGTACTATATCTCACTCGTCACGCGCATTCGTTCAGTGCATGGTCCCAACATGGCATCCCTGTATTCTAATACGTTTGAAGCTAAATCACGCCATTGCTTACGCGTATTGAGAAAGCATTAATGGTACAGTCCCATTCCCCCCTCCTTTTTGTTTATCAAAGTACAGCCATTATAGCCTTCCTATATTTTTTCAGTAAGGAGTCAAATGTTGACATATTAGAGTAGTGATTTTCAACCTTTTTGAATCCAGGGCTCCCAACAAAATATTTTCAGCGGCTTCTTACGAAATATCTGATAAAAAATTGCATGTTTTGACATTTAGCTTAACAATATCTTTTCTTAATAAGCAAATTAAAACAAATTTAAAAAATGTAATTTTTAATGTATTCTTAATGTAATAATACAAATTTGAAAAAAAAAAAACTGCATGTACAATAAAGAATATACACAAAGGGCATTTGAAACATTCATATAACTGTACAAAACATACACTGTAAAATTTTGGCTTCTGTCTGTGGAAAAGCGCTCACTTTTATATTGCATAGTTCTATAATGTATAAATACAGTGTTACAGATTAAGAAAAGGCCTTTTATAACAGAAATAATCCGCGTCATTTCCGGTGGCTCATTAGGGTTCCGCTGCACACTGGTTGAAAACCAATGTATTAAAGTAATAATTCACACAATATTACCATTAGTATTTTATACTGTTATTTTATCGGCGCAAATATACCTTTCCTTCCATCTACGTCAAAGTTTATTTTTACATGCTGCAGAATGATACACACTGCGAAAAAATAAGAAACTAAGCAGATTTCTCATCTACTTACTTTTTTTTATAGTGAGTTTCGCTGTAAGATGTTACGGTTGGGTCCCGGTGTGAAATGCCTAACTAAGCATTTATGTAAGAAAGACGTCACAGAGTTCATTAACACCAGGCCGGAACCGAATTCAGCAACGTCAGAACAATGGCGCAAAGACGCCACAGAAGTGCTAGAATATCAAAAAGGCAGACTGAGAGTGATTGCAGTAATCAGGGGGGAATGAAGCACACGACGCTCGGCAACAGTGGATCCGCTGAGCTAGTGTGCTGATCTAAGAGCATTTTACCTAAGAAGAGCAGTCAACCCGGAAGAGCCCGCCACCGACGCACAAGGGGAACCAATCAAATCACAGTACGTCAATAGTCACGTGGTGGGGCGAGAAGTGTGATATAGACGTCTACGACCGAGAGGGGTCGTCGTCTCCTTCGAACTTCAGGCGTGACACCAGCTGTTCCTGGGGGCAGCGTCCGTCAGCGGTTCCGGGTGCGAGACTAGGGTGAGTTCCTTTCTTTATATGTGATCCTCCTTCTTAACTAATGCCTTTCCTTAAGTCCTTCCCTCAACATTTCCGTTGGACTTAAATCTTTAATTGGATATAATTTTATATCTTCTAACTTTAGATCAAGTAAAGACTTTATTAATCATTTCTACAATCCCTTTTACATATCTGAGCTTACCCTGNAAGACTAGGGTGAGTTCCTTTCTTTATATGTGATCCTCCTTCTTAACTAATGCCTTTCCTTAAGTCCTTCCCTCAAGATTTCCGTTGGACTTAAATCTTTAATTGGATATAATTTTATACTCTTCTAACTTTAGATCAAGTAAAGACTTTATTAATCATTTCTACAATCCCTTTTACATATCTGAGCTTACCCTGTTTTCCTTATCCTTAAACTATCCTAAGAATGTTATGAGTGAGCAGGGCTCATAACAAAGTGCATTGATGGCTGCTGCCTTACGTGAGTCAGTCGATATACTCGAAATAGATGAGGGATTTAGACGGTACTGAAGAATCATCCGGTCTATGCTGATCGTCCTCCGCCGTGCTAGTTTGGAAGGAATGCAGAATGCCGAGCCTTCTGGAGCACGCCCTGTTAAGTTTACAAACAGCTCCACGCGCAAGCGAACACGATGGTGAAACGCCCGGCCCACACGGCCCACGCAGAAGTTAAGAAATCGCCAGCAACCGGGCCGTGGCGACACGCACAGAGTGCGCACATCGTTATAATAAGTGTCGTCAAATTCATTGCAGCGGCACCATACGACTGTACCACGAGAGCGAAATCCTCTCTACAAACAAATACGGCCAAGCTTTAGGAATGATTACGACTAACCAATTAAAATAAAGGTCAGTCTTGGCAGATCCTNAACCAATTAAAATAAAGGTCAGTCTTGGCAGATCCTGCCATCACAGGATCTTTTTCTGAGTACCGAGTCTATAAATAGTACATTCACGGTTACTTCCAACTTTCTGAAGCCCTCATAAAGTTCTACTTTGTCCGCTTCATGCTAACAAAGCTTAACCACACACCGCATTCTTGCGCACTCAGTGTAATAATACTTTGCATAATAACTATTTCTTACTAGGCATTGAAACACGCCTGTTTTCTCCTTTTTCTTATTCAAATTAATTATTAGTTAAATATTATAATTAATATATATGGAATACAAGTAAAAGTGCAATTTAACAAAAATAAGGTACTTTATGCTGGACTCTGCCATAATACCCTATTATCCTCCGTATGTGATAGGAAGACGCCAAGAATCGGAGATTCGCAATGCGTGCCCCATCGGAACTAACTTTGTAGATCTTCACAAGCATTGCCTCTGCCCGCCGTTTCGACAGCTCGTCGAGACGTACGCCACAAGACTTCACGAGTGCAAAAATTAAAGATATTTCTGTGCTTCGTGCAACTCCGAAACCCTAAGACTGTGGAGTTATAACACGTGGTACATAAAAAAAAAACTACGAGGAACCCATGGTACTCAGGAATGAACATGTGCAAAAAAAAGTATTCCTTGTATTATGCAGAAGAATAATAATATTGTGATGTGAGTGCATAAATAAATGTGATAAAAATATTTTATTTAAATTTTATCTTGAGTTATTTCCTGTTAACGTAAGTTAAAAAAACACTGTTGGTAAAGAGAAAAAATTAGTACATATCAATTTTGTTATAATTTAAAGAAACAAAATATTCAATGAGACTTCAGCCACCACTAAAATAACAAATATATTTTTTACGCGCGGGCCTGGGAAAGGAGACGAGCAACTCGTCCACAGCGGTGGCTTCACGCTAGCTACGTTAAATTTATTATTCCAAAATATATCGATTGCTTATTAATTTATAATGTAAAACTCTAATACGTTGCAAAAATAATTCACGAATGCGTATTTATTGACGTGACAACGTCTTAAATTAGGTTGCGGCTGGGAGTCACTTATGAAAAAGTGTAACGCTCGGTANAAAGATATTTCTGTGCTTCGTGCAACTCCGAAACCCTAAGACTGTGGAGTTATAACACGTGGTACATAAAAAAAAACTACGAGGAACCCATGGTACTCAGGGATGAACACGTGTAAAAAAAGTATTCCTTGTATTATGCAGAAGAATAATAATATTCTGATGTGAGTGCATAAATAAATGTGATAAAAATATTTTATTTAAATTTTATCTTGAGTTATTTCCTGTTAACGTAAGTTAAAAAAACACTGTTGGTAAAGAGAAAAAATTAGTACATATCAATTTTGTTATAATTTAAAGAAACAAAATATTCAATGAGACTTCAGCCACCACTAAAATAACAAATATATTTTTTACGCGCGGGCCTGGGAAAGGAGACGAGCAACTCGTCCACAGCGGTGGCTTCACGCTAGCTACGTTAAATTTATTATTCCAAAATAGATCGATTGCTTATTAATTGATAATGTAAAACTCTAATACGTTGCAAAAATAATTCACGAATGCGTATTTGTTTTATCACACAAATTTTAAAACCGCGGGAAAAAAGAAACACAGTTTTATCTTTAGCCCATTCCAGAATAAACACAACGGCACACTGGGGGGAGGGTCAGGTTCGACACTTGAGAAAAAAAATAAACACGTTACCCTACTGATGAAAAAAATATACACGTGACCATAATGATTTATTAAAAACAGACATAACATACTGCTGAAGACAAACAGAACATAATGATGGAGAAAATACACCCGTTACCATACTGATTCCTGAAAAAAAATATTTTTTTTAAAATATATTATCGAAAAAAATAATCCCCCATCACATACATTCCAAAAACCTTTAAAACTAAATTAAAGCCAGCGCATAGGGAAAATATTATGTATAAAGTGCCTGCACCGTTCATTCATAATCAGCATNTAAAACTAAATTAAAGCCAGCGCATAGGGAAAATATTATGTATAAAGTGCCTGCACCGTTCATTCATAATCAGCATTATGTTAGTTAACAAGGCTTGGAATATTTCGAACGCGAAACCTTAAATTATAGAATAAATATTTATTATATATATCACATCAAATGTAAAACAACAAACAGTAAAACAAAAAATTAATATTCTCGTTAGTACAAAAAAAAAACATACACCAAGTTAAGAATATATATATATATATATATATATATTTATATTCTTAACTTGGTGTATATATATATATATATATATATATATATTTACTACATAGTTTTACTCCAACTTTAAACATTTAGAGGATGGGCAACATGCACAATTTTTGCTGGCACTTGGTTTTCATTAATTTATGTGTTAAAAATGTATTTACAAAATATCACGATTTAAAAATTAGTTTTGAAAAAGTTATAATGGAATGAAAGTTTTACGTTTGAAACGCCCGCCAAAACGCGTCTGTCGCGCCTGTTTACTCCGTGACGTCACAAGTTAGATACTTCCTCGGCCGCCGCGTTGGTTTACTTCAACAGTGATGCGTATTTGGTTAAATATAAATTGTTTTAAGTAATGAAAAGAGAAAATAAACAGTAAAGTATACCAAAATAATCGAAATGGTTTATTGTACCGCAGTGTACTAGTACATCTCGCAAAACACCTGATAAAATATTTGTTAGTTACAAAAAACGAAACAAACAGGAAGACGTGGTTTAACGCAGTTAGGCGAGAGACATTGAAGATGTTTAGCCAAAATCAGTTATTTCTGTTTGCGAAGACCATTTTGACGTACGTAATTATATTTAAGGTGTTTATGTTTCCCCTATGTAGACAGTTTTAACACTGGACTTCTAAATATCTACTATTTACATCTGACCTAACCTTCATTGCGGTACTATGAATGATATTGTTTAATACGCACCACAACGCGTTTAACAATTCGTATGTGATGTAGACGTGACCATAAAAAAATATGTTAACGTATTTCATAATAGTAAAGGCATATAAATATGTTTACAAAACATTTAGTCAGACAATGTAAATTTTACATTTTGTAAGCTTATACATCCAAATTAGGTCTACCATACAAAATTTGGTATATATATATATTTTTTATTAATTTAATATTACTTCTAACATTCGTTTCAAGAGCACAGCTATCATATTAAGGCTATATTCACATTGTATGCCTAAATAATAACATGTCACGATGTTAAGCCATGAAAATTAAACATTAAATTATTTGGGCGGGGCTTAAGAGTCCCTCTTGCAAAAAGTTGGGTTTATATATACAGTATTTTTCAAACATAGCAATTTCTAATAAATTTAAATTGTTTTGATTTTTCTCTAGTTAAATTTATAGGCCTAACAATTTAAGTTAAATAGCAACTTAATTTTTACTTAAAAAAAAACTAAAATGCGTGTTTTTAGAAATGTTTATCAAGGATGATCTTAGTTTTATATTTGCCATACTACTTTTTTCTAAGTTACTGAGATGGACGTTACAAAAAATTACGAGACTAGGTTCACAAAATTGACACTAATTAGGCTACGCGTTATACGCAAGTAGGCTGTGTTACTTTTATAACCCTTTCCCTTACATAAGCATAAAGAAAACAGCTTTTGAGAATAAAACAAATTCTTAAGCTTTTGTTACGCATTTTCTTTGCTGTATTTTATCTCATCCCAATTATTAAGTGTTTCTCAAACTACCATATCTATATTTTCACCTTATGTGTACAGTTCTTAAGTATAAAAATAAAGTGCAGACACAGCTATCGTGACGCCAGAATAATAACATGTATGTTTGGTACACAAAACATAAGAAACAATATAGTAAGCAAGTTATTTTTTAAATAATTTTTTGGTTTCTAATCACTATATTCGAGGCCTCAATATAGTGATTATAAACGAGGTGGATCGCGGAAATACAGGTTTGCCAGCCGGCAGCGCGGCTTTCTGCCCGCCACCAGACCGCAGCTGTTCGAGAATTCGTATGGTGTCGGGCAGTGACTAGGTGCTAGCTTTAGGCCTACTGTCACCATACTTGCTCGTTATCTGACTTTTATAAACCGAAAAACGTTCTTTATGAATACTGAAACGTGGTTTAGAATCCGGAAATATATTTAACCTTCTTTCTCAACACAACATTACGTTTCATTTCCAAATAATGTAGTTAATTTATCACAGACATCAAGCATAGCGCGCAACAACACAGTACGCTCACTGCAGTCGCCATCATTACAATTGTGTTATTCTTGTGAATGTAATACCTATTCCATATTTTAATTTCCTTCTTTGAATCTTAGCAATCGTTAACATAAACACAGATGATAATAATAATACGTAAATCAATAAAACGTACAAACAAATAAGTTTTAATATGTGATGTAGGCCTACAGTCGCTTTGAAGATCACGTTCTTACCTTTGTAATTTTACACCTTTTATTTCAGGTTACACAAAACAATGGAAATTTAAGTAATCAAGTAGCATATCGGTATCTTTTCGTGGCAGATTGTTCGACTGCGCTTTCACACAGTTGCCTTCCATTTTAGTGCTGCGTGTTTGCAACGTGCCGGGGCCGGCCGCCGGCGTATGACTAGTGACGTCAAACCAGTGAGAGAGCGTTCTGCATTCACGCGACAGCGACCGCGAAAGTTACTGTTTTAATACTCAAATANAGTGAGAGAGCGTTCTGCATTCACGCGACAGCGACCGCGAAAGTTACTGTTTTAATACTCAAATAACTTTGTCAAAACTTATTTTTATGCAAAAAATGGCGAATTTTTATTTTCATACGCATATACTAATGTGTTCGTATAATTTTCAACAAAATTGGCAAAATTTGCATGTTGCCCTTTAACCACGTAGGTCCTCGAGGTAATATATGCGTGAGTACGAGTGTCGTATACGCGCCACTTTGTACAACTCTGCAGACCAGTTGTAACGGAAACCTTTGTGGAAAACTCTCCGTTTTATTTAAATCCGCACCAATTCACCGATATTGGCTTTAGGCTTGCGTGGGTCCCTCTTCGAAATAGCATAAACTGTCCGAGCCANATCCGCACCAATTCACCGATATTGGCTTTAGGCTTGCGTGGGTCCCTCTTCGAAATAGCATAAACTGTCCGAGCCAGGGAGTCGATTTCATGTATTCGGGCTTCATGCGATTGGTAGAATGAACGGCAGAATTGTACTCGCGAACGAGTTTTGGGAGAATATCCCACCATTTGTAGTTTCCGTTCGCCGTGAAATGTCTCCATAGTTTAGCTTTGAGCGTCCTGTGAAAACGCTCGACCTTGCTGGCCTTGAGCCCAGAGTATGTGGAATAATGATTTATGCCATACTTTCATCAGTGTACGAAACGTTGCATTAAAATATTTTTTACCTTCATCGGAAAGTCTTGCATTTCGATCAGATCATATTGGAAAGTATCGTCCAGCCCTTATGACGTATTTTCCGCGTGGGTAATTTATCCTAGCGTATTTGTGCAGCTCGTCAGCAACTGCATACTTGTTTATTTCGAAATGTAGCCCGCCTCCGCGAGTTCTTCGATGATGGAAATTATTTCGTTCGTGTGCGAGCGATTTCCTTTCTACCTGCGAAGCAATCAGAAGTCTCAGCCTATCTACTAACTCATTTGGATCATCCCAATACTGATAGTCTATTTTTTCTCCGCGCTCAAATTTCTAAGTCAGACCCAAACCACCAATTCCACGTACCCTAGGAAACAGTCCGGCTATAATGGGGAATTTTTCGTGCACCGTGTCTTTAAATCGATGTGATGCAGGGTTATTANTGCGAAGCAATCAGAAGTCTCAGCCTATCTACTAACTCATTTGGATCATCCCAATACTGATAGTCTATTTTTTCTCCACGCTCCAATTTCTAAGTCAGACCCAAACCACCAATTCCACGTACCGTAGGAAACAGTCCGGCTATAATGGGGAATTTTTCGTGCACCGTGTCTTTAAATCGATGTGATGCAGGGTTATTCTCGGCGTAATATGCGCGACTTAGATTTAACAAAAGGCGGTTCTTGCGCAAATCCGATTCGGTGTAGTGTCCAGGGCGCCAACGAAACAAAAGTTGTCTCAACAACATACCTTATTACACACATGCCAAGAAAAGCGAAAGGCCAATTAAAATAGTCATCAAAGGACTACCACACAACACAACCATAACACACTTATACAAAGAGTTTAAAGAATATAGCTTTAAAGCAATTTCTATCTGGAAATTCCGAACACCAGCTGACGCACCTGCAGTATATGGGGCTGTAGTACATCAACACGACAAATTCGACATATTAAAATTACCCATACTACATTACACGTCAGTTCGTATAGAACTGTATAATCACCGCGGTGAAGATATGGTGCAGTGCATGCGGTGTTGTGCACTGCACTGGGCCACACTCAGAAATACTGGACACTTAAGCCAATCTGCGCTCTGTGTACAGGACCGCACACAAAGGCAGATTGCACATTAACAGAACAAGACAAAGCAAAGTGGGAATGTACACTTTGCAAGAAAACAGGACACTCGGCTGTATGGAAACAGTGCGAAGTACTCCGAAAGCACATTGAGGCACGCAAACAAAGGATGGGACCTAAACCCGCCAAACAAACACACGACACTAGGCAGGAAATCCGGGAAAACACGCGAGTAAACATTCAGTCAAAGACTGAATTCCCTCCGCATCAATCACAAAAAAGGCAAACTGAACAGAGAAATGCACACAGGGAACAAGCACCCACACAACAGCAAGGAAAAACCACAGCAAAACAGGAGAAAGGACAACCACACACCAGAAAATACGGCCATGTTAGCAGAAATAAACGAACTGGCCGCTTTTCTGCGAGAAACACAATTCGTAACCCTAACGGACTATTTTAGGCCCACAATCACACAGGCGAAAGCCATGACAACACTACAGGAGAAGCAGATGTTGCTTCTCACAGCACTCGCCACTCTACCTAATTAAACATACAAATATTTTAGGACAACACTAAATTATAATTAATAAATTAATATTGAAACAATAAGAGCTACTCTTTACACTACATGAAAGGTCAATAGGCACACTGCATCGGTAACATAGGGCGCCCTGCCCAGGCTGGTTATATAGGAATTCGGGAAAGGTGGGAAATAGCCCCAACTACCGCTCGTTTTCCAGGTCGAGAGATACACATGCCAGTCGAGGTAGTAAATTAAACTAAATAAATTAAACTAAACCAATTTATAATACACACACCTTTTTAAATAATAATAAAAAAATAAAATATATTATAAAAAATATATATACTAAACTTTATACTAACAATTTATAAGGATGCACCGACTTGATAGTTTGTTGCAGGTCGGGAAGAAGACTTCGACTTCAGGAAGGGGGGCTCTACTGTTGGATTCAGTGTAGATTCCGGTACCAAGGGGGCCCCCAACTATAGTTTACTAACAAGGGTTTTTTTTCACTGTCACAAACGAGGCATCGATGAAACGTACCCTGAGGGCTGTCCCGGGAGACTAGGGACTCACCGACACATTGCATGCGAAATTAATTAGCACACTTGCAAACAACAGATCATCATGTTAGACAGACATCACGACACTCACACGCACTCCAGCCGGGTGACTGGAAGGGAGCTTCACTCCCCGCCAAAAACACGAATACATAAATTTTACTTATAATAGGCAACACCAATAAACAGCCTTAACACGGGTCCGATGCCCAACAAACTACAGCTACACGGCACCCCGCCGCCAACCCAATGAGTTGAGTACGTGTCGGGGTGCATTTGTTTTACAAACACTTTGTGAGTTATGGGAGTCTAGGCTCTCGGTCTAACGACACTAAGGCCCTGTTCCCCTACATAGTTACTTGGTATGTCAAGACTGTCGAAAGAGCTAAGCCATTTTTTATAAAGAAATAAAACCCACAAGAGGAACATTTTTCTGGTCGTTAGGGTGTTCCTGGGCACATCCGGCACATCCTGTGAGCACGCATGTGAGTGCAGTGTATTCGAAAAAGCATTCCGTGAGTGATTCCAGTATATAACCTTGTCATTATTGCAATTTAACTTCTTGTAACTATTGCATCATAACCATTTTTTTATATATATAAAATCATGGGAAAATCTTGTGACTGTGACTGTTAACTTCTTGATACGGTTAGGTAGAGAACTGAATTCCGACTAGTCTAAACATTTACCTCGCTGAGTGTGTATGTATTCATGTATAATTTTGTATACTTGTGAGTAATATGTGTATGTAGATGCCTACAAAATTGTGTAATAAACGAAATGCACCGAAATTCCCCCGGAGCGTGAGAATAAAAACCACTTTGCTAAAACCAAAATCAGTGCCGCCAGTTCGGACGGATCGCACACGAGATCCAATGTGTCAAGAATATCAACTGCATCATCAACCGCGTTTCACATGTACGTCGTATCTAATGAGGGTCGCGAGCTTCTGAGGTTCGAGTCCCGGTTAAGCCATGAATGTGTCTGCGGTATTTACATGTGATTTAAGAGTCTACGATGGTTTGTGGAAGTTTAGAATGTATGCCGACTCCCCAATAATCCTTCCGGTATAACGCCGGTGAGTTAATTAAGGAATGTGGCACAGTTTGCATTGGCTGTTTCATTCACCGTGTCGTAATTAATCATAAAAAATGCAGCAGTTGTTTTGTCTGCGGGAGCAGTATGACGTATTTACATAAATATTTACAAGGAATCTCGATTTATACGTGCCTGTTTTCAGATAAATGAAGCCAGCAAATAATGCAACACGCCGTAACAGCGGCGTGAACGTGACGCATTGGCGCGCAAAAATCCTCGCGTCCCGACCAGAACGCGAAAACGGCAAGCGAGCAGCCAGCAAGTTCGGCATCCGGGGAGGTAAAAAAAAAAAACACCTCTGGCTTCGCTTCCTGCGGCTCTCCATTGTCCCAGGATAATGCGTGAAAACGGCAACCTGCCTAACTGACACGTTCGTTCCGCCGCGCTGCAGCCAGGTTTACACGCTCGTTAAAAAAATACACCGCACAGGATGTACAGACTACACGTTGCTTGGCTTGTTGGCGGTCACTGTAATAGTTTTTAAATACGAACCTGAAGAGCTGCATAATAACAAAATCGAAATACTGGAGAGTTTGCATTCGCGACGTATGAAACGCAGCAGGCGTATCCAGTTACACTTTTTTCCAAAGCCTCAGGCGGATGCCGGATGGTGAGCTTTCGCAAGAAATGCCGGCGTTTTCTTCTTGCTGTACCTCGCTGTTCCTTGGTTTACAAATCAGTGGAAGTACGTGCATTTCAGAAATTATTTTGGTCGCAGGCTAGACTTTACGTAAGTATACTCTAGGATTCATTTTATGATTGGACCTCAGCGCTATTGCAGCGCACTGGAGAACTCTTTAGCCAGCGACGGACATGAAGCAATATTGCGACTACATCAGGTGCAATAAAATTTAATAAAAACCAAAAAAATTACTGATATAACTAACGAGTTTTCTTTCCTCTACAATGGGCGCAAAAGATTTTTAATAGAGTTTTTAAACACTAAGATGGTAGGTAGACCTTGACGTCTTGTTGTAAACAAAATCATTAGAGATGAAACCAGAAACACGCGCAACAGTAGTGAGGCAATTACAAATACACACGTGCCTTACCCGGCACTCAAACCAGAAAATCTCGTACCATAAACTAGCGCTGTAGTGGGATCTATTGCAGAATACACACATTAGGTTGCATTTGGGTACGCGCACAGCATCGTGTCGTGAGAAGTCCGCAACAAAAATTAAAATACAGACTCGAAAATTCGACAATCATAACAAATAGATACGTCTATCGAATTTCTGGATGTATCCCTGAAGATGTGGATAATTAAAATCTTACGACAGTGTGTTTTAATACCACCCCAATAATACAGAAAAGAACAACTGGATAACCGAATGGGGAAAATGTCAAATGTTATACAACTTTAATGACTGCACAGCTGATTTCTGTGTAGATGGATGTTAGGGTTGCTTCCAAGAATATGCTGCTCGGCAGTTAATACGGTTCGACTTCTCCGCGTTTCTTTGATGATACCGACGTTACAAAGACTACAATTATCAGAACTAAACGACGGACCGAATACCCGTCCCGATCATTCAGATATTAAGTACAGACAGTGTGGGTTGTTTAAGGTCAAACAGCCAACAGACAATAGACAATACAGTTAGGACACAGGTGAAATGCTTCCATTTCGCTTCACAAAAATTACCACCACGCACATAAAGATATGTACAGCAAGAGGAGTTTCGATTTTCCCCTGGAGTTTAACCATATAAGCTTCAAACATTTCTCGACAGCAGGTAAGACTGACGGTGACAAACAAAACAATACATCACTCGTGGATTTTATTCCCATACTCCTGGAACTGCAATATTTTCGCTGTGCTCATACATGTATGATGATTTATTAATTTACGGAAATATACGTGAAGGTTAAACAAGAACGTTTGAAAGAGGATTTCCTGGTAAAAAGAAAATCACTCGCAACGTTTCACGCTAAAGTTGTGTGTCAAAATCATGATTCAATTCCTTTCTAAAATTCCAACGTCAGTGACCGATGTAACTTAGCGGTGAGATAAGTCATGATCAGTGAACTGGTTAACAATAAAATGTCCCATTTAACACTTATTCGTAGAGCGTTGATCAACACTGAAAAAATATTATAACAAGCCTACATTCAACCTGTATTTAAAAACACATATATTCATTNAGAGCGTTGATCAACACTGAAAAAATATTATAACAAGCCTACATTCAACCTGTATTTAAAAACACATATATTCATTACATAGGTTAACTCAATCTTTTGCGCTACCCATTCCTGCAGGAAACATTTGAATGCTACGAATCCAAAAATTTAGGCCACACTCGAATCGGCAGAGTTTGTTTACAAAATGGTCACGTGACGTTATTTTGTGCTCAAAATGATGCGTTTCCTAATGGAATATTTAATATTTTGTATTTAACGAAACATTACGTATAAACCAAACACGAAATAGTCGGAATATTGATTTAAAGCTCAATATATTTACAAGAAAATGCTTAATAAGATCACATTAAACTAATAATTGTGTTTAATGATCGTAAATTATGTTTTAAATCGCATGTAATAGTTAAACGTGGTTTATATCTGTTACAACAATTATTTTACTGTAAAATATTAATCTTATGATTATAATTTTCAAATAACGTTACATCTTAAATATTTTGATGATAATATTATTTAATATGTTTTAAAAAGTAGATTTCCTTAAATTTAAATTTCTATGTTTTAGTTGTTAACACATCGATGTGCTTTTACGAGAGCTAAATAAGAGACTGCAGGTGGTATCTGACATTAAATTTTTAAATCATGCCATATCGCAGGTTCAACAAAAACGAACTGACCAATTCGCACACGGTCTAAATACACTCACTGCAGCTGCAGTGTTACCGCGGGCCTCGGTGCGAACTCTCACAGAAGTTGCACAGATTTCCCTTACGTATGCTACTTGGAGAGTGAGTAGACTTGGGCGACTCTTAAGGCTGTTGCCTGGTTCAAAATTTGGTATAGGCATATATATGTTAATGAAATTCTGTTTTTTTTTTTTTGCGTTCCTGTTAAATATAGATATATACCACCGGGGACTTTTTTAAGCAGAAAAATACGTGCTTCTTTGCTATCGAAGCCTTTTATAACATTAGTGTATAACCTGGTTCCTGGAAAAAAAAAAAATTAAATAAAAAAATACTGAAAAACAAATAGTTATTATTTGCCTCGATACAAAGATAGAGAGTGTCATTTCTCACANATTAAATAAAAAAATACTGAAAAACAAATAGTTATTATTTGCCTCGATACAAAGATAGAGAGTGTCATTTCTCACACTTAGGTTTTTATTTCAAGTCTATATTTTCCAAATTGGTTTCAAAAAACCGAGTTTCATTAACATATTTTTCCCTATACCGAATGCGCAACCAGACCAGAGTCGTGGTTATGAGCGTGCTACTTGGAATGTGTGCGAGCCCGTCTCACTCTACCGACGGCGCTCGCTGTTCTGTAGCACCATGAAGCAGGCGGTCATCGCGGCGCTCATGGCCGTTACGCTGGCACGAGTGTCTGCGTACTACCGCCCGCAGTCGACTTGCAACCTGCCCTCCGGCTACGGCTCTGCCGCCCCGTACACCAACAACTACGTCGACAATGACAGAAACAACGCGTTCTGGATATTGTCGCAGACCTGCGGTGTANCGCCCCGTACACCAACAACTACGTCGACAATGACAGAAACAACGCGTTCTGGATATTGTCGCAGACCTGCGGTGTATGTCTTTAGCGTAAGTTACAATATTGTAACTCCTCCAAGAACTACGTTACAGAGGTTTGGTAGGAAACGCGTGATGGCATTGCATNCGCCCCGTACACCAACAACTACGTCGACAATGACAGAAACAACGCGTTCTGGATATTGTCGCAGACCTGCGGTGTAGGTATTTAGTGTAAGTTACAATATTGTAACTCCTCCAAGAACTACGTTACAGAGGTTTGGTAGGAAACGCGTGATGGCATTGCATAACTTGCTTTACACAAACATCATCCTGTTCAGACACGTCCGTACTTAGTCCTCCAATATTTCTAAAAAATCTTCTTTTGGTAATATCTTCTCCTTTTGTAGTATCTTCGTGGTGGCATATTGAATCACTATTGGTCGTTGAATCACTGTTCTTGGTTGTTAGTGCAGGTCTGGCAGGTGGGAATATGCTGATTTGTTCTTCCCAAGATGTATGCTGTAATTGACTGACGTGTCATCTCTAATGACACAGAGTGAAATGAGTTGTTTTTAATTTTTCTAACCTACTCTAAAACTAAGTGTTAAGACACGCATCGCGGCAGCGAGGGATTGGGTTGCCATGGCCAGGTTTCGGCCATGACAACCTCCCTGAGTGTACTTATAGCTAAACTACTATACTAAGAAGAGAAAGGGAAAAACAATTGAAGCACCGTAAAAACCCTTTCGACAGGAAATAATTAAAAATCGTTGCATGCATTTACAGAAAAAGCTACAGGAGACAGATACGTGGAAACCATGCTCTTTATTAGTGGGTGGAGAAAATACTAGAAGAGGAGGCAGGACATCTTTCTTTCATTTGGCGCTGGCTTAACCAGAGTAATGTTTGCACGTCACTCTGGTGGGGGGAGTGGCGCTATGGGTCATCCCCTCCCCCCCCCCGAATTACCAGTTGATCCTGATGAAATGAGTTTTTTTTCCCTACCCTATTGCTAAGTGTTAAGTGTACGTCCGAGGTATGGACGGGAGTTCAGGTGCGTCTCAGGGCTAGGCCCTATACGCCTACAGGAGAGGGAATTNTATGGACGGGAGTTCAGGTGCGTCTCAGGGCTAGGCCCTATACGCCTACAGGAGAGGGAATTACATGCAAGGAGGCGTGCATCGCGGCAGAAAGGGATTAAATCAGCCATGGCCACAATTGGGGCCATGAACTGCATCCCTAAGTGTTCCTATAGCTGAGGCTATAGTTAAGAAGGAGGAGAGGAAAAATCGGCATAGGCACCGTAAAAACTCTCCCGACAGGAAAGAAGTTCAAAACTTATGCATGCATTATTTAAAATGCTACAGGAGGTAGCAGATGTATATTCCATGATTTTAAATTGTGGAGTTGAAAATCTAGAAGATAAAGGGGCGGGGCTGTGGGCGCAAGCGCCCTTGAGGTTGAACTGCTGTCAATATTTCTGCGCAGGCGAACCAGCACAATAATATTGACAGCAGCTATTGAATGCAGGGTCCCCCTGCTTCTCGTCGA
>NQII01001520.1:163856-218195 GCA_002778355.1 Clitarchus hookeri | reverse complement strand
TGTCCTGGCAGGGGAGCCACCCACTCCCCACCCTCCAAAGTAGTCCGCCGGTGTGGGTGAGCTGTAGCTCTGCGGGACACCCGGGACCTCCAGGTCTGATGGCGAATCAGCTGTCCCAGGAGCGAAGGCTGATGGCAGGAAACTTCCGAAAATGAGTTGTTGTAATTTACAACCTTACAACCTTACTACTGACCCAAATTTAAAGGAATGCTAAAAGCATGACGTTTATGAGTTCTTAATGTTTTGCTCTCTCTTATATACACATTGCCAGACCATCAGTCACGCGCCAGAAATAACCGGCTCGCCGCGTGACCTTGAAAACATAACATGCAACGCGCGGAACTACGCGTCACCCGTTGGTAGTATAAGTCCGGGTGACGCTGCATGTTAAATGAAAGTGAAGTTATGTTAGCCTCAAATAATATTGGTGGACTTGGTACGAACGTGTCTAAACCGGATGANGTTATGTTAGCCTCAAATAATATTGGTGGACTTGGTACGAACGTGTCTAAACCGGATGATGTATGTGTTAAGCAAATTATGCAATGTCAAGAAAGTTATGTACTTATGTCTTTATTGTATAGATTTTGTGTTCAGGGTATGACATCTAATCCTGGTAGTGGATTATTAGAGATGTATTTTTTTTAGACGGGCCCAGAATAGTCCCGCGTCTGCTATAGGTTATATTGACCAAATTGATATTCGTGATATAATATGTTGGAAGACGTTTGCAATTCATGAAACTGTTTTAAATCAGACTGCAGTTATTTCTATTGCTGAAGCTCCTGTATTGTATTCACCTAAAAAATTGAAATTTGAACTTGGTGATGAAATATTCATGTTTCGTAAGTTAGTTGGAACTCGTGGAGATTTTCATGTTTTAGGTCATGCGCAGCTTGTGTATAATGCATAATGTATAATAAAGTTTGTTTGATCGAAATCGGTTAAGTAGTTTTCATTTTAGGCTAACATAACCTCACTTTCATTTAGCATGCAGTGTCACCCGGACTAATACTTTGATATTTTGCAGTGGCTTCAAAACAGGAATTGCATTTAAGAAACGTTTCGTGTGTAAAGACAAGTTTGAACTTCTCATTTCAAAATCAAGGATTATTTTTTGGGCGTGAAAAATGTTTAAACGGCTGTTTTCTGAATCAGATGTAGCTGCTAAATTTCCTCTACAGAAACTTCAGAGTTATCTTTAGACACGCATCATAATGTGATATTTTATTAGCGTGCCATAACAATATCAGGGCCACCGCTTAAAGTCACGTTCACGCGAGTCGCCGTAGGAAAGTTGAGCGCCTTGCACGTTGAGGCGATGACGCAAGTGGTGAGTAAGCCAGAGTCGGCCTTAGAGCTCATGCGTTTCAAGTCAGATCCCTTACTAATTAATTAATTGTGGTTCACGCAATAATTTTTCGAGTGATTCGGTTTGTTGGTGGGAGGGGGGAATTAGGTATAGACTGATTACGGAAAAGAGAGCACTTTTGCGGTCCTAGTTAATTTTTTCCAATCAGCCATTTTTTTTATCCTTCCTCCACTTTTAAAATAAATATTGCAATGCAAGTAATTTCACTGGACTCGAAAGTTAACGCCTAAGACTACAATAAAATATATTTATTGACTATTATTCCAAAAGAGAGGGCTTCAAAAAGTGCTCACTTTACCGTGGATAGCCTATACGTAGGTAGCATGGCCTAATGTCTCGTCGACAGCGAGGTCATTAGAGACGGTGCAAGTTGCACAGGAAAGAGGGATTGGGAAAGGAATGGGAAGGAATCGGCCATGACCTTCGTTAAGGACCCATCCCAGCATTCGCCTGGAGTGATTTCGAGAAACAATGGGAAGCCGAAATCAGGATGGCCGGACAGGGAATCGAACCCGGGTATTCCCGAATGCGAGTCCAGTGAGTGGGAGGCGATTACAGGGGTACACCGTACCCCCTAAATTTTGAATGAGATGGTTAGAACTTTTATCTTCTACAAAAGCTACGATAATAAATTTCGTATCCTGGGTACACATTTCTTCTGATTGGAAAATTCCACCTGCGAGGGCGTAAATTTGCGTCTCTTTTATGGTTAAGACAGGGGATGGAATCTTTATTATGGTTAGGAGCGGAAATTGGAAAACATTTATATTTTCTGGAGGGTACTGGCAAAGCCTTACATTGCAGACGTTATCAATCACGTAGTGTCAGCTACTTCAAAGAGTTGTAAGCAGGAAATACATACAGGCGGGTTCTTTACTTGAAACTGGGATGCTGAAGTACAGGATAACAATACAAATTAAGGTATATGAAAAAAGTCAAAGCAAGTGAGCTGTCAATCGTCATTCGCGAGTGTGCAAACGATTATCCGATAATTTCNAATTAGGTATAGACTGATTACGGAAAAGAGAGCACTTTTGCGGTCCTAGTTAATTTTTTCCAATCAGCCATTTTTTACCCTTCCTACACTTTTAAAATAAATATTGCAATGCAAGTAATTTCACTGGACTCGAAAGTTAACGCCTAAGACGACAATAAAATATATTTATTGACTATTATTCCAAAAGAGAGGGCTTCAAAAACTGCTCACTTTACCGTGAATAGCCTATACGTAGGTAACATGGCTTAATCTCTCGTCGACAGCGAGGTCATTAGAGACGGTGCAAGTTGCACAAGGAAGAGGGAGTGAGGAAGGAATGGGAAGGAATCGGCCATGACCTTCGTTAAGGACCCATCCCAGCATTCGCCTGGAGTGATTTCGAGAAACAATGGGAAGCCGAAATCAGGATGGCCGGACAGGGAATCGAACCCGGGTATTCCCGAATGCGAGTCCAGTGAGTGGGAAGCGATTACAGAGGTACACCGTACCCCCTAAATTTTGAATGAGATGGTTAGAACTTTTATCTTCTACAAAAGCTGCGATAATAAATTTTGTATCCTGTGTACACATTTCTTCTGATTGGAAAATTCCACCTGCGAGGGCGTAAATTTGCGTCTCTTTTGTGGCTAAGACAGGGGATGGAATCGTTATTATGGCTAGGAGCGGAAATTGGATAACATTTATATTTTCTGGAGGGTACTGGCAAAGCTTTACATTGCAGACGTTATCAATCACGTAGTGTCAGCTACTTCAAAGAGTTGTAAGCAGGAAATACATACAGGCGGGTTCTTTACTTGAAACTGGGATGCTGAAGTACAGGTTAACAATACAAATTAAGGTATTTTTTTCCTGCGTTTTGTGAGAGGGAATATGAGTGTGAGAAGACNGATGCTGAAGTACAGGATAACAATACAAATTAAGGTATATGAAAAAAGTCAAAGCAAGTGAGCTGTCAATCGTCATTCGCGAGTGTGCAAACGATTATCCGATAATTTCTGAAACCAATCCACGAAGTTAGAAATATAAAAACTATCATGTAAGTAAACTGATATATTGTAACAAGCGTTGGTTGGTATATTAACAGTGACGGTGAAAGAAAATCAGATAAATAATTTTTTTCAGTGTTATTTAAAAATGTAATACAAAAATTGGACTCCACTTGTATATTTTTCACACGCATTATGGGGAGCCTTCCCCACCATATTGAATTGTTGGTTTTTTCTAGCTTGTTTATATTAAAAAAAAAAAAAAATCCGAAAATACCCTTATACTCAACTAGCTAATGACGTTACACAGCAGTACAGACATAACGACNACGTTACACAGCAGTACAGGCATAACGACAGAACTACAAATTCGTGTTTATCTCACAATATTGATTTTACCAAATTCTGGCAGAATTATTAATATTGTGAGTAACATGAGTTCGTAGTTCTCTTGTCTTGTTTGTACTGCAATGTAAGGTCAGTAACTAGTTGGGTAAACGGGCACTTTCAGGATATTATTTTTTGGAAATATAAACAAGATACAAAAAATCAAGAATTANGATACAAAAAACCAAGAATTCAATATGGCGGGGGAAGTTCCCCTTAATGTCACAGTTCACAACAAAATAATAATTTTCAAACAATATTATGAAAATAGCTGTTAAATGTATGTAAACGAGCTACTTAATACGCCGTAAATCTGTACATTTCATAGCCACGCTAAAGGAAAGTGTTACTGGGGCACAAAGTTTACTAACAAAGTTGGTGAAAACCGGTTTTTATCACTGTCCTTTCCTGGCTATACTACACTGGCTTCCAGACACCTGTACGCGTCAATTTCCATATTTATATTCCATGTTTTACTTTAAGCGCTAAGAGATTACAAATCATCAGAATGCGACATGTTAAATTTAAAATATTTATTTACGACCGATCACAGACAAATTTAAGAAAGTGTTAGTATTTTAAAATAAAATATTAATTTTAACTGCATATTTGTTTAAGGTAATGCTGGTTTCATTTATAAAAAAAACACAATAATTTTTATAACTTTCATTTGTTTTTTTATTATGATTAGAGTAATGATATAATTAATATAGCTTAATTGTACGAACAATTCATTTAATGACGGAGTTGTATGCCCAGTCACTTTTTTTTCTTTCAGAATAAGTGTTTTATTAGTTTACCATATTGCGGCCGACACATTAAAAATATTTTTTTTTTTGCAGAGAGTGCATATTAAGCCGGACTGTCATGCTATATAGTGAGGCCAAACATTCGTACCACCTTGACACTCTCTTAACGTACGCGAAACACGCCGCATTACTCCTCGATGTTATATTCCTTATAGCATCACACCATCAGACAGTTTGCGTACACAGTTAGCCTTCTTCCTCTGTAGCTTGAGACGTGTGTTGCGTACTACTTCGGCTATGTTACTGATAAATGTAAACAGTTTCTGATTTGATTGGGCCTAGTTACACCTCTTCTGTTATGTTAGTAGGCTAATTAGGGATTGGCTTTACCGGGATTCGAGAACCTCAAACCGCATGGTTAGAGTATAGCGCTAGTCACCTCAACAATGGAGAAGTTCAGAACAGGAATGTGTCGTGTACTTCTGGCACGAAGTACATGGTGGTTCGCCACATTTTTTAAGAACCACAAATTTCCAAAATATCTTAAATAAAGAGTAGGTTCTAATTATATATCCCAGGTTGCTTTACCGTGGGTAATTATGTACTACGGGCTTGTTCATGTACGAAGCACACTGTAGCCCCACACGATCCTCTCATTCAGAACAGTATTGCCTACTCATGGTTACTTCCACCTTTTATGAAGCACCGCTCAAGCTCTACTTTCGGGTTACTCACTACACTCTAAATCTGAATCATTGAGTTAAACCAGTAAAATTATCTACTGGCGAATCAGTGGGATGCACTGAAGTTTTACTACCAGGTCAGTGCAATTCACTAGAAATCAATAGAAACCACTATTTATTCTGTGAATAACAACAACTAAAATGATCAGCAGAATTTTACTGATTCAAGTGGAGCAGTTTCAGCAGTCAAACTCTCTTTTTTGCAGCAGTTTTAACTGTTTAGATTTTAGAGTCACGAGACGTGACATGTATACAAAACATAAACTAGTCTCGAAGAAAACGCCAAAGAGAAACCAACGCACCAAATTACTAGTCCGACTCATTCCCGAGAGGTTGCAGGTTCGAACCCTTCAGTCTCCGCTCTAGTAAAGTTTTCTTATACGCTGTTTCCCATTATTACTACTCTCTAAAATTGAAAGAGTGAGAATTACGCCAAATCAGCGAAAACAGTGAAAATTGAGCGTTGGATTACCAGTGCCCGATATCTAATTAATATGGTGGCTGAATTTCACTGATTTATTGGTGTCNTAGTTTATCACAGACTTTTAGTTAATGTTATTTCACTGATTGATATCACTGATTCAGACTGAGTGTCCAAGAGCAGACTGCTGATTCTCGAAATATATGCGGGCCACGGTAGCATCAGGATCAACTCTCTCTCTCTCTCTCTCTCTCTCTCTCCCCTCCTATCTCTCCCCTCTCCCCTCCTATCACTCCCCTCTCCCTCTCCTTCTTCTCCCTCTCCCACTCACTCTCTCTTCAATCATTCGACCATCCCAAACGAAATTATGTTTGATTCATGCGTGTGTGCTGATCATGCAGATCAAATCCCGCAGCACAAACCATCCACTTGAAATGTATTTTCTATTTTAGACACACGGTTTAGTCTAAGAAATGCCGAAGTTAATTGCTGGGGAAGCCAGACACGGGTACAAAATTTACCTTAAAAGAATTTACACTATTCATACTTGTATTTTATATTTCCAAAATCACTTACTTTCTAACATAATTTATCAGCAAATTTTAAAACTTTCGTTATGTAAGTGAAGCTTGCAGAGTAAATGTGACAGGTACTTTGTTTGCAGCACTGAATATTTACAACACAAAATTGAACTTTCTTCAAGTGTACTGTATGTTTGTTGATAACTGACGTAACTGCTGGCACAATACAAGTGAAACGTCGACCTATGGGGACAATGGGCGAAGTCTACTCTTACCGCGTGCTTTCAGCAGTGAGTAAAACTTTTCGGCGTCACTGCTATGTTCAGTNACAATGGGCGAAGTCTACTCTTACCGCGTGCTTTCAGCAGTGAGTAAAACTTTTCGGCGTCACTGCTATGTTCAGTTTAAATATTTTGGTCGATGCTTACCATCGAGCACAGACGAGGGTAAAATGAGACGGCAGTACCTCGAGATAGCCCGCCGACAAACGGCAACGTCCGCCACGTCTTCTACACGCGAAAATCCGGGGCGACACCGTTGGAAATCTAGAATAGCGGTCCTCGCGAGACACTCATAGAAAAGGATGCTGCATTGTGATAAGCTGTCCAACTTTCAGCTCTTCCTGCTAGGCGTGATCGGCGCACATGTGGGATCAGAGGTTAAGCTCGTCCAGAGTGAAAGGAAAACATCGGGGTGTGGCTGCGTCGAGGACACGGCCGTGACTTTTACGTGAATATACGTCTGCGTTCGCGAGTGATACTGTCCTTGGGATATGGAAATCAAATGAAAGTAACAAAGTCGATAATTGGCTTTAAGGCTCCCGCCTAACTGGCTCTTGAACTGCGTTGCAGTGTGTTTGAAATACTCGTTTTTCCACGACGGTATTAAACGTGCCTCCAATACGCTACCTTCTAAAAGAACACAAAAAAAACCTGTTTATTCGAAGCGCTGTGATACACACATAAATACACAAGGGCCCCGCACTGACCTTCCTACAGACTTTCCACAAATAAAATAATGGGGTCACCATTGAAAGCCCCATAGGTACACGCAAAACGACGAGAATATTTTGCAAGCTGGCTCAGAGCCTTGCGCTTAGCGGCAATGGCACAGTCGCGAGATATACATATACTTGCTGGAAATGTTCGCCCACGCCCGAGATTGCAGGCATCGCCGCGGGTCCCCACCCGCGACTCGCGGATGCGCTGCGCCATCTCAACGCCATGCTAGCATCCTAGTCGTTTAATCGATAGAACGAGACGACGCGTCGTCTATTTCAACTGTGTTATTAGTAACGAAGTCAAGTGTGTCGGAGTGGATCAACCCGCAAACGTTACATCGACATATAGGCCTACCGCATGTGTCGGTATGATTTTAAATACGTATTCACGTCAAGGGATTGATGGTGAGAAAGAGGCGACTGGGGTGGGAGCCCTAGCATTTTNCGCTTAGCGGCAATGGCACAGTCGCGAGATATACATATACTTGCTGGAAATGTTCGCCCACGCCCGAGATTGCAGGTATCGCCGCGGGTCCCCACCCGCGACTCGCGGATGCGCTGCGCCATCTCAACGCCATGCTCGCATCCTAGTCGTTTAATCGATAGAACGAGACGACGCGTCGTCTATTTCAACTGTGTTATTAGTAACGAAGTCAAGTGTGTCGGAGTGGATCAACCCGCAAACGTTACATCGACATATAGGCCTACCGCATGTGTCGGTCTGATTTTAAATACGTATTCACGTCAAGGGATTGATGGTGAGAAAGAGGCGACTGGGATGGGAGCCCTAGCATTTTGAATCACATAAATTAATCGTCAAGACGTTTTTTTCGTACTCAGAAAGTATTGGATCGGGAGGAAATATAATGTGGTATCTGGAGCCGACATAAGGCGGAAGTGCTCTGTTTGCGTTGAGTGCGAGTCAAAGCAGTGGCACTGTTGCCTGGGTGTGGACAATTCAGTGAAGGATGCACTGATCACTGTGTTGATTTGAGGTAACACAGTGGGTAACTCTTCACTGGCTAATGTGTATTTAAACGCTGTTAGGAAAGTGGGGACTAAGACATGTCTTATTTAATTCGAGATAAAAATTAAGTTGGTTGACAGTCCTGATACACTCAAATTAATATTAATGGTGTAGCAACCCCAACTGATCTCTGTACGTGAGTAACACGGGAATATGAGAAATTGTGTGTTTTAATTATTACTTTTAAAATTCACAGGAATGTAAAACATATGAATTATTTTATTCATATTTCAGAGTTACAAATGTGCATCTGTGAAGGTTTATCTAAGTTTTAAATTAGGTTCTTTACGTAGATTCGTTCTGGTAACACTGTAAATTTTCTGACAATTTGCAGTTAACAGTACAACGTTTGGCAACTAATACATATTTTTTCCTGTTCACAACCGCGTCATACCTCATAATGCGGGCACAGTGCCAAGGACAGCCTTTTGCAATGAGGGGCCATAGAATGTCTGGGTTGTGTTGGTGCGAGAACAGCGGATGGGGCTGCTATGTCCTCCAAACGCTATCAAGCATTTCATAGTAGTCTTTGGTAGAATTTAATTTGCCCGCAATCACCAATAACAACATTCAGAATAATTAGCAAAAACTTAATTTTAAGATTCGTGTTTATTTATTACCCCGCTTTTACCTTATATATATATATATATACATATATATATATACATATATATATATATACACACACACACACACACTAATTCCTGTGTGTGTGAGAGTTATTCAGCTGACAGCGTTTTCTGTTTACAGCAAAATCTGCTGAGATGCAAGGACTATGTTTTAACAATAACAATTTAATACAATTTTTAAATATAAAAAAGGCAATGCTCAATTTTATAAAGACATCTGGAAGTACCCTCAAGGCAACCACGTTTATGGTACGATTTCCAACGTGCACAGTCTAGCAACAGATAGACTGCATGTTACTTTCTATAGGTGAGAAACGTAAAAAGGTAGCACTCAGAATGACTTTAGTTCCACTAAATATACGCCGACTTGTCTGAAAGTACGTGTGACGGTATCTACCAAAACAAATACAAGGAAACTCGTATCCTGAACTCACTTTTTATGTCGGTCTGTAATCTTTCTGTCAGAAAATACAGCTATGTTTTGGGAAGTAAAACATATGCTCAATGACTACAATAATAATTTTGAGGCACTTATCTTGAGCGCAATTACACCTCGCTATAAGGAGACACACTGAACACCTGTTTCATTATCATTTCTTGCCGAAAACGTTACAAACAAAAACTGATCTGCTATGTTTGCGAACGTGGTTGCCAAACACGTAAAATAAGGAATGCATGCCTTTTGTACTAATGTACTTTAACTTAACCATCATGAATGTCATAAAAACACCAAAAAATTGACTGCAGTCAATAAGGTGGCAGACTTTTTTGTTTTATTATGAAAAAATAAAAGTATTCTGAAATTTTTTNAAAATTGACTGCAGTCAATAAGGTGGCAGACTTTTTTGTTTTATTATGAAAAAATAAAAGTATTCTGAAATTTTTTTAAATTATTTTAAAGTGTAAGTATAATACTCAATGTTGGACATCGATATCAAATCATTTAATTTCCACATGACAACTTAGAAGTTTTGAGGTTAGCTCCTAACGTGTAAAAGCTCTTATCACATTAATAATTTGAATATCATCATAAAGAATTTTATTTTTTTAATTAAAAACGTTTTAAAGTTTTATATGAACAGCAGAAGCCTTAAAGAATTATTTTGGAATGCTAACATTATTAAGATGACATATTAAACATTAATTAATTTGTGATCTTTGACGTTCACCTTAGCTCGTAACTTTTAACCCCAACCTCAAAAATTTAAGAAAATTCTCTGCTCCCCCTTATCACTCACGTGCTCTCCCCCCCTTATCGATCTTCCTATATATACATGATGTCTCAAAAACACAGACAACGCACAGTATGTGACACAGGGCAACGAACTGAACATTTGACAAGAGGAACCCATGTCCAGAAATGCGTAATTTGGCCGCAATAAGGAACAAAATGAGGTATAAATAGTTTGCACGTTCCTAAAGATGCGCAACCCTTTAGCCATAACCGCTAGATTGGTGGACTATCTACGCCTTACTAGCTTTCCTGAGCATGAACGACCGCACCACAGAGTATATAAGTATACAGAGACGACATGGCGTGGCGGTTCCTTTGATGGCGGCGTACCAGTTCTCTAATTGGCTGCGCGAAGCTCTGGGAACTGGTATTATGTCTAACTGGCTACCGCGTACTGCGAAAGGTTTCCTATTGGCTGTACCGGCTGTCAAGTAGGTTATCAGGCGCTGGTTGGCGAACGTCGTTTCGACATGTTTCTGGCCAGTGACGCCATTTTGCTGGCGTGTGCAGATGGGGTTCACGGAATAAGCGACTGTTTCACCTCTGCATTCTAAAGTACTTTGTGACCGCACTTAGTTGTCCACGGTCAACTTATTGCATCGTGTGTTGTGTTTTCTACTCACGTTGTGGAAGGCAGGAAGGCAACATATATGAGTACATATACAACTACGGAACTGACTAACATGCTGCTCGAGTGCTCGCATACGGAAAAAAAAACTGACTGCAATGGCAGAGCCGCTCAGCGATTGTAGGCGGGAAGGTTTCTCTACCGAAATGCTTCGAATCATTCTACATTCACAAAAAAAAAAAAAAAAAAAAAAACCCAACCCCCTACGAGAATGCGGACAGTTGAAGCATGTATTTTCCAGCTGGAATATTTCCACAATTGTTTCGTGTAAAGCATATAACGTAGTACTTGTACGTACATGTGTACGTAAAGAAGTGCACTGTATTGAAGAATAGGCCTGTATCCGTTCTTCTGCATTTCCTTCCAGCGTTAGGTGTCGAGACAAGATGCGGCAAGTCCATTCTACGCTCGAACTCGTCAATCTGAAAAGGAAGTGTTGAGATTCGAAGGGGAACCCAGCACCCGTCAAGTGGGACATGACTTAGGCACACGCCGCGCTGACGCGTGAAATACTACCTCCACGAACAGCAGCTTCATCCATACCATCTTCAGACCGTCCAGGCATTAGCTGTGGAGGACTACCCACACCGAATAGCATTTGTGCAGTGTTATCTCCAGCGCTGCACAATCCAGCCTTGGTGTTAGGATGAGTGCACTTCCACTCGAGACGGCATCGTGAACTCGCACAAGAGACACGTGTGAGGTGCCACTGTAGGTGACGTGGCTGTTACTCTACGGCGCTCCAGCCTGTTCCATGGCAGCAACGTTCGCCAGACCTTACACCCATCGACTATTTTGTTTGGGGTAGGCCTACTATAGACTGTTTACGGTAAACTCAACAATTACAGAAAGCCCTACTCAAAATCTTCTTATATGCTCATTATGAATTCTCCCGTCATATGTAAACTTACCATTGTCATGGGCCTCATCACTTTATTTATGCGTCAGTCAAATTAAACTGTGAAATTATTAGAAAAATAAACATTTCACATATATACTGATTTTTACACTTATATGTATTAAAATGATAAAATGTAAAATAAATATTTTCAGTATTGACAAATGTTTGCCGGGCACTTTTAATTCAACGTTAAGACATGAAACTGCTTTCTCTCCATCATTACCAACTTCCCCGGGCGCATGCCACTCAGTGGGCCCGTTATAACTCACGCAGGAAGGGTCAGTAAATTTTTTCAAAGGTTTATTTGAAAAGTGCTTTGTTAACCGTGAACACGATATACGAATAATGTGTTATACGAGACAGCAGTATCATCTGAGGCAGACATCGCACGAATCCACGCTGCGGTTGAAAATACTTAGCCCACAACCCCAAGATCCTTTGGCAATGCGCCAATCTCTGCACCGCCGACGCACGCTTTGTAACGAAGCTGGAGGTCGACAATTCGATCCACGATGTCATGCTTTTGTTGGGTTGGTAGTGTCTTACTGGTCAAATTTGTAGTTAAACCGCACGTCTTATATCCGAAGTTCTGTAATAATTTGACGCCCACAGCTGTTAAAACAAGCATTTCCGGACACGGGTTCCATCTCGTAAAATTTTCAAGTCATTGTCATACTGCGCGCTGTTGGGTATTTTAAACATCCTGCATTTGCATGTGCATATACTCATTTGCAAAAATTTATCACCATGAACTAATCGCGTGAGTACACCAAGGCTGCCACNTGTATCACCATGAACTAATCGCGTGAGTACACCAAGGCTGCCACGCAGTATCGTCATAGCCCGACAAGTGTCCCATTTGCGTTTAAAGCGGTTTGCTTGCGCAGATTTGCTACACGGGGGCATACATGCCCCATCCACCATTCATAGCTACAAGACACAGAATAAATCCTTAGTACCAGTGTGAGCAGCGTGAGTCACATATCCAAATGTCCAGACGGCACATTTGACAAACCTTTGCCCTGCTGGATGAGCTTGAGAGAGACCGTACCGGCGGCCTCCGAGAGGCACGNGTCATTGTCATACTGCGCGCTGTTGGGTATTTTAAACATCCTGCATTTGCATGTGCATATACTCATTTGCAAAAATTTATCACCATGAACTAATCGCGTGAGTACACCAAGGCTGCCACACAGTATCGTCATAGCCCGGCAAGTGTCCCATTTGCGTTTAAAGCGGTTTGCTTGCGCGGATTTGCTACACGGGGGCATACATGCCCCATCCACCATTCATAGCTACAAGACACAGAATAAGTCCTTAGTACCAGTGTGAGCAGCGTGAGTCATATATCCAAATGTCCAGACGGCACATTTGACAAGCCTTTGCCCAGCTTCATGAGCTTGAGAGAGACCGCATCGTCGGCCTCCGAGAGGTACGTTGGACATTTCGGCGTATTGTGCTCGCCACTTGAACCGTACTGCCTATAATCCATTTACGGGTACTTCACATTTTTCTGAAGCCCTGCTTAAGTTCTACATACNCACATTTTTCTGAAGCCCTGCTTAAGTTCTACATACAGGATATTCCTCCGCCTCGTGCAAACACAGTTTAACTAAGTCTAGAAAACTACGCCGAAGACAACGCACCGAATTCGTGCGCATTCAGCTGTAATGATATTCTGCATGAGAACTATTTCTTACTAGGCGCTACGAAAACACGTTTTCTTACTGTTTTTCTCATATTTATTATAAATTAAATATTGTTATCTATAAATAAAATACAAATAACACACAAATTTAATTATAAATAAGATACTTTCATGTTAACAGAGGTATAAAACGCTTGTGATACATGCCATACTTGGGAAATACTTAAACACGTCAAGCATGGGGTGCTTTTTCGAAGATTTGATTTAGAAACCGCTGATAGATTATACACTGGAGTCCGTGTTGGACGCAGTGGGGACAGGAGAGTCCACACAGCCGTCGAGAAGGCTCGGGTCGACACCGGCCGACCACTAGTAGGAAGGATCGTTTCTTCGTGCGACGGACTGTAAGCACTCCTCGGACGTCGCTCGCTGCATACCATCCAGGTACATGTTACTGCAGTTGCGGATATACCTGTGTCCACCAGTATCATATCCAGGCGGCTAGCAGAGAGGGGTCTGTTGTCACCGTGTCCCTTACGACGTCTACCATTACGGCCTGAGCGTCGTCGAGCAAGCGTGACCTGCTGGGAACTGGCAGCATGGCAGCTTGCGGACTGGCAACGAGTGGTGTTCAGTGACGAATCACGGTTCCGTCTAGATACAGACGACCGCCGAATTCGAGTCTGGAGACGTCTGGGTCAGCGCCGTTATCCACTATTAATTGTAGAGCGGCACACAGCACCAACGAGAGGTGTCATTGTGTGGGGGTGACATTTACTACGATTCCCGCACCCCACTGGTGGTGGTTGAAGGAACCCTGACGGCGTAGCGATACGTCCAAGAAATCCTGCGATCATGTGCGTCTATCAACAAGTTCATTGGGGTCTTCAGGAATGTATTTGGTGGTCTTGTCGTCTTCTGCATTATTCACGGCACTTGTCTCAGCAAAGCCGGTGAGGAGATGTGTGAGGACGTCGAAAAAATCGCCACTGTTTTCACCGCCAACACTGTCTTCATTATCGCATACATGGATGGCTCTTTCCTTTTTCGCAACTCTTCGAGCAGGAACGAAATCTCATATACGCTGAAGAAACTTAGGAAAAATCACTCAGATATGACTCACTATAACCTGTTTTATTTACGGAATATTCTCACAACACATAGCGAGAAGCGTCGTTTCGATTGTGATTAGTAGGGGTATTGACGGGGGAGCATGTCATGCAAAAATAGCCTCCCGAGAACCCTGATATGTAACCCTGATATGTATCGACTCGGGAAATAATCGTTGAAATACTACTGCCATCGATACCAAGCACAATGGAAAAACATCACTTGGAATATTTACTAAAAAATATATATATAATATGAAAACCTTACTGTCGGATATAACCGAGATCACGATCAGATCATGAATATATGATTGTAAATATGCATCAAATCAGTTTTGAACCACGGTGATTACGTTCAGGCGCATCCTCATGTTTGTTAATAATGCCTTGCACCCTAGGGCGAAAACGATCCCATGTTTACACAAGTAAAAGTTCTCAACATCGCGTCTCAGTCCTTCACCAGAGATAAAGTAATTCTTTATTCCATGAAAATGACGGCAGCAATAAATGCAAGCCCTATTCCCAACGCATTAATATTTACAAACTGTTCTGTGAACACTGCGATAAACACCATCCTAGAGAACCACGAAACGTGACGGTGGAGAACAGACACCCTTTCTATGATGTTTATTTGGCACCGACACAGGACCGGACACGCTCAATACTTCACACCATCCTCTCGACAGCAGTTTCCCAGTTACCAGAGCGCACGCCTCACATCAATGCGAGCTAGGTTCGTATCCCGGCAGAGGTCGCACCTGTATTATCGCGCATGTGGGAAATGTGATTGATGCAATTGCCAACAGTATCACCCATGATGGATTTGGCGATGTCCGGCAGATTTTCTCGGGACTCTTGACCTTCTTTGCCGACCTAAACGTCCTCACCCATCTTAGTTGCTAAGTTCTCTCTCAACTCAAAACGCACGGTGTCCCTTGAAAAAAACTACTGGTGTGGGTTGGTGGGCCACCCACCATGATATTTTCGTGCTTTAAAAAAATAGCTTAATACCAATGTTAATCAATGCAGATCACTGACGAAGAGTAACCGACGTGTGAAAAAATTTTCATTTTCTCGAGTCACCTGTCGGAAACGCAGTTTAACCCACCACAGTTTTCCAGTGGAAGATATCGAGGCTCTAGGAATTTGTCGGCCGACAATAAGTCAGCTCATCACTCAGAATGGAGGAGCGGTGTCCATAGGAAGATTTTTACCGGTTTAATTCAAAGAGAAAATACGAATGTATTACATCTATTAAAAAACAAACGTGGGAGCACCCTGAGAAAACCCTCATACATTATTTGCGCTAGCAAGGACCCCGGGAAAATATAAAACCCTCAGATACAGTCACCAATGCATATTTTATATGCCTATATGTATATTATATGGTAATATAGATATATAGGCATATTATATGGTAATATAAGAAATATGCCTAAAGCATATTACACATTAATATAAATATACGTTAGTGGATAGTTAGTGCAAACTATAAAAGTTAATAATTCGACGAAATAAATTAGAAAAACTAGGTAATACGTTTGCCTTAGTAAATACACTGAAGAGCAAAAAAAAAAACTGGTANACTGAAGAACAAAAAAAAAACTGGTAATGGCGTGCGTATGCAAATAACAGAGGTATGGAACCAATCAGAGTAACGCGATGCGGTCGGCAGCTAGATCGGTTACTGCTACTACAATGGCAGGTTATCAAGATACGACGACTGACGAGAATCATTAAACGTGACAGACGTGCAACCCTTTCTCAAATTGGTGCAGATTGTATTTGCGGACTGCCCTGCAGGATTCATGGTGTGAATTGCCTCCTGCATACCTTCAGACATTAGTCGAGTCCATGCCACGTCGTCTTGCAGCACTTCTGTGTGCTCGGGGGGCCCTAAACGATATTAGGCAGGTGTACCAGTTTTTTTTTGGCTCTTCAGTGTAACTTAATAGCATCAGAAAATGGTTGTAAAATACCTAAAAATATAGCCTTATTAAATTAAATACCATCAAATTTTTCATATGGTATCCATAATTCAATTAATATTTCTTACCATTTTCCAGGATTTCGCCCCGAAAAACTATTTTAAAAAGTTAATAATTAGAAAACGACGCATTTTACGACCAAAAACGCACAGACAAAATTTAAAGAACACAAAATTTTCCATACGATATCCAAAATCCTCAATAATCCACCTAATATTTCTTATATTTTCCCGGAATTTGTCGTGATAAAATCATAAAAAGTTAATAATTAGAAAATGGTGCGTTTCATAATCACAAGTGCAATGACAAAAATGAAAGAATACAAAATTTTACCTAATGTAATTAGTATTCACAAAAATTCACCCATATTTACTAGTCCATAAAATACATTAAAAAATTTAATACGATTAAACATAACGCATGATATAACAAAAACGTTAGGGAAAAAGTTAAAATACACAATATTTCCCATAATATATACAAAATTCACTAAAATCCAATGTTAATATATGCAATTTTTTTCCAGGATTTGTTCAGAAGAAACTTTATAAATACTTCATACATGAAAAATGATTCATCATAGATTTTGCAGCAACATTTAAAGTACTCGTAGTATAACATTTCTGAAATATATCAAAATTCACTAGAAATCTGAAATAGAAAATCACACATCTTCGAAGAAAAAAAAAATTTAGCCTACGTTCACAAATTTTCCCGTTACATCTACACATTGGAAAAAATCCTATCTAACGTTTTTTTTGTCTCGGGAATTTTCCAGGTTAAAACATTGTTTAAAAATTGATGGATACAAAATTTTATGTTTCACTATTACATAACAATAAATAATATGGATATGTAGGCACACCCCACCTTAAAAGTTGTTGCCGCAGAATTTGCAGACCTCCGGATGCAATTCTCTCCGATTTTGGCATGTTAATTAATCCATGACAGTTAACACAGGCTGAGAACACACGATACCACGTTTCTCACAACTGCAGTTTGATGCACCACAAACATCTTTCTTACGAAGGCGTTTGATTACTACCAAAATGCCTCCAGGAGCTGGTGGTATGTCAGTAGGTATTTTTCTGCGAATTTTGATGTAAAATTGTTTTCTTGCAATTTGTCCAATAATCAACTTTTTTTTTCTCTCCATAATATGACTGGACTATTTCGCCATTTAACGGATCTACGTCAACTACAAGAATTACGGCAAGACAGCGAACGTCTGATAGTAGCGTGGCCATCGAAAGATTTTAGATGAACGTAGCCGGCGTCGGCTGTGAACATTCGTTTCAGGCGACAGGTGCGCAGGAGCTATAAGGGCTACACTGGCACGCGCTACGAGAGCACCATCGCCACTACGCACAAGGCTCTAAACTGGCGTGCAGTGTTCTCGTAGTGCTGCGTGTACCTATGGGACTTTCAGCAGTGACCCTATCATTTTATCAATGAAATGTCTGTAGCAAAGTTCAATATAGACGCCTATCGTAGTTCGGCTCGTGTCCGTCTAGTATGTCTTAAGATACAGCAGTCTGAAAAAACAGTTTTTAACTATATTGGAGGGCTCCAAAATAATATTTACAGCGTGCGTGGTAACTTTTAAAGTACCATTCCTTCCTATTCTGGGGTATGATGTCATTTCGTAGATAAGCATACGTAGGGCACGTTTAATAGTTCCGTAAAAAAAAAAAAACAAGATTGTCAAAACACTCTACAATGCAGTTCAAGCGCCAGACAGGCGGAACCCTTATTTAACTTACGGCCACAAAGAAAAACAGTAAGAGGACTCTGTAATGTTCTCTTTTAGGCTGGTATTCATAGTCACTTTTACGATGCAGATGCGAGCCACATTCGGTATGCATCTCGTTTTGGCAGGAAAACGAGATTCTTAAACGTTTAGCGAGTTGTTTGCGTGTTGGTTACAGTTGTGGGCACTCTCAAATTTACCGGAACGAGAGATCTCGCATCCCGTTAACCTCTCGAACTTGAACATTTTTACCGCGTGCCCTTACATCGTTTCGATAACCGAGATACAATGCACTAGCACATACAATTATTTTAAAATGGTGACATACTGCTATCGACTCATACAAATGGAGGGGTGGAAAATAATATAGAAAATTAATAAAAAATACCTCAAAAACCGATGGGTTATGTACGATTGTATTTATCTGATAATCGCTCGTCTTATCGTGGTTTAATGCAGCACCAGTATTATTTTTAATTTCTACCAATTAAANATATTTATCTGATAATCGCTCGTCTTATCGTGGTTTAATGCAGCACCAGTATTATTTTTAATTTCTACCAATTAAAGATGTTAAAAAACATTTCAGCGAAATTAGAAATAGAACTAGTACCATGCACATTTATATGCTTATGTGTATATTTTTTCCAGGAAGGAACTTTCCACGAATTCCATGGAACTATGTGTAAAATCTCTAATTGATTTTCGTTGTTTGTGCTGCTAATGAAGTGTTTTGGAGGAAAATAATATCAGTTCCGTAGTGTTAGAGTTGCGAGGAGTTTAATATCAGAAATTAATTTTTTTTTCAGGTTCGGGATTTGAACTTGCATCAAAATATTATATACCTGCTTTGACAACCCTACTNAGAAATTAATTTTTTTTTCAGGTTCGGGATTTGAACTTGCATCAAAATATTATATACCTGCTTTGACAACCCTACTATTATAGCCACACGACCACCAAACACATTTTGCTGAACCAGCAACTTAGGAGCCTATTCAGAAAAGTTTATGATAAGAACCTCTGAGCATTTTCGTGGTACGGTGTTGTTTTCGAAAAAGCATAAGAATACAAATGTTGTTAGCCTCCATGAAAATGTGAGAGATATTTTGGTTAAGTTCTAGAACAGAGGTAGTACTAATCTTTATTATTATGTGCGGTCATAGAAACACCTGCAAGGATAATTAGTATTTTACTCAACACCTTCTGAATTAGAGTCTGCAAGTATATGCTTAGATGCTCTGCCTTCAACTCTTAGATCTTTCCTTGAAATGTTNAGAAATTAATTTTTTTTTCAGGTTCGGGATTTGAACTTGCATCAAAATATTATATACCTGCTTTGACAACCCTACTTTTATAGCCACACGACCACCAAACACATTTTGCTGAACCAGCAACTTAGGAGCCTATTCAANACTTTTATAGCCACACGACCACCAAACACATTTTGCTGAACCAGCAACTTAGGAGCCTATTCAGAAAAGTTTATGATAAGAACCTCTGAGCATTTTCGTGGTACGGTGTTGTTTTCGAAAAAGCATAAGAATACAAATGTTGTTAGCCTCCATGAAAATGTGAGAGATATTTTGGTTAAGTTCTAGAACAGAGGTAGTACTAATCTTTATTATTATGTGCGGCCATAGAAACAGCTGCAAGGATAATTAGTATTTTACTCAATACCTTCTGAATTAGAGTCTGCAAGTATATGCTTAGATGCTCTGCCTTCAACTCTTAGATCTTTCCTTGAAATGTTNCACCTTCTGAATTAGAGTCTGCAAGTATATGCTTAGATGCTCTGCCTTCAACTCTTAGATCTTTCCTTGAAATGTTTGCCAGTAAAAAGGAGATTACTTAAAATTAGCTAGTATAGGTAAAGCAATCATGCAAAATATTCGTCCAAGAACTTGTCTTTTCATTCAAGTCTTTGAGTTCCAACCTCATCATAACATTGCATCGAAGCGATTAATTGATATTCTGCAAGAACTGAGATTCTGCTGCTTTTATAAAAAAGTTAGGAATTTTGAAAGAAATACTGCAGCAGCTAACAGTGATGACTGAAATAGAATGGTTCCTGGAAACTTTACTCAGTTTGTAGATGATAATGTATACCACAATATATGGACTCTGGATGGTCATAATACGCTACATGGCTTGGGAATGGTTGCTGTGACCACTGCAGAACTGCAGACATGCATGCTGAGAAAACCAACCTCTCTAAAAGGAATTCGACAGCACATGAATATTCACCTTCATTATACAAACTCGAAGCAACATACAGGCCCCTTTCTTCCGTTAAAGCTAAGAATCCAACCAGAAATCTCGATTTTACTGTGGAAGATGGGATGGTTGTAGAAGTCTCAAATGGCAAACTGGTCAGGAACGATGCAAATGTTGCACAATGGTTCATTTCTGGGAAAATCAAGTGTTTTATTTCTCCCCAACATAGACATGAACCATGGAGACAAGACTTGTATATATTCAGCATTTCATTTAACCGCAGATCAAGCTTTAAAGATGAAAACTATGCCTGTACTAACTTTTGACCAACCATTGTGACGAAAAGTCATACACATTATACTGACAGAATCATAAAATAGCCCATTGTGGAATTTTGTGCTAAGACTTAGTCCATTTAATACATTAATGAGTTTTCTAGGATGAATTGGACACTCCAATTTATCGGTTTGCCNGTGCTAAGACTTAGTCCATTTAATACATTAATGAGTTTTCTAGGATGAATTGGACACTCCAATTTATCGGTTTGCCAGGAAAAATCCTGGGAAAATAGTGAGAAATGTTTGGTGAATATTTAATATCAAATGGGAAATTTTGTGTTCTTTTACTTTTGTCTGCGCACTTTTCGTCGTAAAATGTACCTTTTTCGACTTATCAATTTTTAAATCGTTTTTCGCCAGGAATATTTTCTGGAAAATAGAAGAAAATAATACATGGCNGTTTTCGACTTATCAATTTTTAAATCGTTTTTCGCCAGGAATATTTTCTGGAAAATAGAAGAAAATAATACATGGCTTTTGGTGGATTTTGGATATGTTAATCTAAGAATTTTTCTGCGAATTTTGATGCAATAAAACCTTTTCTTGCAATTTGTCCATGTTATTTTCTTAACTTTCCTAGACTATTATACCTATCAGGGCNGATGCAATAAAACCTTTTCTTGCAATTTGTCCATGTTATTTTCTTAACTTTCCTAGACTATTATACCTATCAGGGCACGTGCCGCTCCTGACTTTGGGGTATCAGGTATCTTTGAGACATCTGAAGAATACTCTGGATTAGTGACTTCGTGTCTCACAGCCTGACTCGGGGTGCGGCGAACCTTCCAGGTCAAGGCCAGGGGCTATAAAAGGCGCGTCGGGCCTCCGAACCGGCAGTTATTGAATGTATGAGTTTCAGCGATAGACGACTACCGAGAAGAGAAGGGCGCGGCGAGAGAAGTGACTAGACGGAGGAAAATCTGCGACTGCGAACATCAGAGCAGTGAAGAGTACGACTGCAGGCTGGACTATTGGACTGGATACGTGAGTGAAAGACATTGCAAATGATGGCAACAGATAGGCTGAACGTGTGTTAATGATGAGTACGAGTTAATTGACAATACCCAAACAGATAACGAAAGAAGGACGTTAATTAGAGTTGAAATAAACATTAAATATTGCGCTCACTGTAAAATTAAGATCTCCATCCTTCACGAACTCGGATACGCCCCTCAGGTATCTTGTAACTATCTGCATTAACATTGAAGCTGGAGTCATCGGAGCACACAATGCATCGCCATTCCTCTGGCCAATGTTGACATTTATGGCACACTTGACGACGCGCCACACGATGCCGAGGGGTAGAAGGCAAACGGCGCAGTGGACGTCGTGCCTGTGGGACAGCCTCATTCAAACATCGACGACTCGTTCTTACTGAGATCGGCAAATGCAGTACAGGCCTCACAGAATGCAGGATCTCTCTGGATGTGGTACCACGTTCTGCTACTACACGTCGGTGGATATGGCGATNGATGCAATAAAACCTTTTCTTGCAATTTGTCCATGTTATTTTCTTAACTTTCCTAGACTATTATACCTATCAGGGCGCGTGCCGCTCCTGACCTTGGGTATCAGGTATCTTTGAGACATCTGAAGAATACTCTGGATTAGTGACTTCGTGTCTCACAGCCTGACTCGGGGNTGGGTATCAGGTATCTTTGAGACATCTGAAGAATACTCTGGATTAGTGACTTCGTGTCTCACAGCCTGACTCGGGGTGCGGCGAACCTTCCAGGTCAAGGCCAGGGGCTATAAAAGGCGCGTCGGGCCTCCGAAACGGCAGTTATTGAATGTATGAGTTTCAGCGATAGACGACTACCGAGAAGAGAAGGGCGCGGCGAGAGAAGTGACTAGACGGAGGAAAATCTGCGACTGCGAACATCAGAGCAGTGAAGAGTACGACTGCAGGCTGGACTATTGGACTGGATACGTGAGTGAAAGACATTGCAAATGATGGCAACAGATAGGCTGAACGTGTGTTAATGATGAGTACGAATTAATTGACAATACCCAAACAGATAACGAAAGAAGGACGTTAATTAGAGTTGAAATAAACATTAAATATTGCGCTCACTGTAAAATTAAGATCTCCATCCTTCACGAACTCGGATACGCCCCTCAGGTATCTTGTAACTATNATATTGCGCTCACTGTAAAATTAAGATCTCCATCCTTCACGAACTCGGATACGCCCCTCAGGTATCTTGTAACTATATGCATTAACATTGAAGCTGGAGTCATCGGAGCACACAATGCATCGCCATTCCTCTGGCCAATGTTGGCATTTATGGCACACTTGACGACGCGCCACACGATGCCGAGGGGTAGAAGGCAAACGGCGCAGTGGACGTCGTGCCTGTGGGACAGCCTCATTCAAACATCGACGACTCGTTCTTACTGAGACCGGCAAATGCAGTGCAGGCCTCACAGAATGCAGGATCTCTCTGGATGTGGTACCACGTTCTGCTACTACACGTCGGTGGATATGGCGATNGCAGGCCTCACAGAATGCAGGATCTCTCTGGATGTGGTACCACGTTCTGCTACTACACGTCGGTGGATATGGCGATCTTCTGTGTCTCTAGTGCGTCTGGCAGGACTAGTACCTACTGTACGTGACGTACGACCTGTACGACTGCACGCACCGCACCACAGTGGTTACTGCTCGGCCAAGATGAATGGCTACACGATGTGCCGACCATCCGACTTCATGCAGTCCAACAATACGACCCCGTTCAAATGTCTGGGTGGTGGTATTCTTCGCAAGCACTACGACGTGGCATACTGACGTGCATGTTAACACGCAGACTTCTGCCTTTCCAGCCTGTGTTGTATGGCCTCTTGTAAGTACTGGCTACTGGCCACAAGCGCCCCTTATATCACGTGCTTCAGTGACGTTTCTGCGACGTCACTTTAAGCATTTGCATTGCGTAATTGGTAATTTAAATTATATTGAATTTATTGCAAATGGATGACATTTTATGGGAGTAGCAATTTCCATGTTCAACAATGTATAAAATGGCTGAAAACAGTCTCAGAAACGAAAGTTAAAATAAAGTGCCACGGACTTACATTTTTAATTACTTGAAAAACAGGGATTGCTCATTGCTAGAGTAGCGAACAGAAAATAGTGTATATTAATTACACAAACTGCCGCAGAACGGTTTCTCAAGTAAAGAGTAGGTTAAAAGTATCAAGGCTATACGATGTTTTGTCGCGAGATTTCTATGGTTGTATACGTCGTAGAAAATGGAGATGAAATACGAGCTAAATGAAAACATGAACACTTTAAAATGAATTATGCATGATTGATATGTAGACATCGGTGGTTTCATCCATACATTTTTAAACACCCCCAATGAAGTGATAAAATGTCCCTAGGAATTGTATGTCTTATCCGATCATCAAAAACGGGCATCCCAAAACAACATGCCTGCCATGTTTGAACACGTTTTGTCAATAAAAAACTACACTGATCAAACATACTTATGAGTAGTTCACTTTGCAGGCTACGAACTTGTTTCCCTGTGGCCGCATTTTAAATGTTTCCCTGCGTTGTGATACTTGGAACGTAAAGTGTTGCCAACCNCGAACTTGTTTCCCTGTGGCCGCATTTTAAATGTTTCCCTGCGTTGTGATACTTGGAACGTAAAGTGTTGCCAACCGTAAAGTATTCCAGCCTTTGGATTTTCATTTAATGTACGAATTCCTCGGAAATGGTAGAGGGTTTAGGGTAAAAACACATAAAAACATTTTTTGTATAATTTAGAATAATGGTCAACTATTATACTCCTACGTCATAAAATTTAATGCTACATCAGAATAACCACCCCAAAAATTTCTATGAAATAATTTGTTGACAGCGACAGGCTGGACTTTGGTTGTAGTACTCCGTTCACTTATCATTCAAAATACACGTAGTGTTCCTTCGTAAAAAACATTTCTAATATTTTCGAGAAACAAGTAATTCAACTCCATCTACAAAGATGGAGTACCAAAGTTTTTAAAGCGTTTTTTTTTTAAGAAGAACGTGCAGGCGTCATTCAGTTATAGCCTGCGTATATAAACTGCGACTAATTAAGAGAGTATCATTTAGTAACGGGTCAGAATTAGTTCATAAAAAAAAATTTAAACTACTCTCTGGAAAGTTTAAACGACCATATCAGATGTTGTTTCGACACTGCTCAGCTGAACAGTCCATTGTTCCAAACAGTAAAATCTCTCCACTAATTAGCGTTTCAGAAACCCTGCAATTTTCTTAACTGGTTTAAATATCTAACAAGCCAACAAGCCTCGCGTTTCTTCGTTATAAGATCAAATAAAAAACGGAGTTATCTTACATTTGTAGTACAGTTGTTTGTCTTACTGCGCGTAATTAGGAATATTACACACAGCCTTGTATACTGCAAATAAACTACGAGCGCACAAAAGGACATCAGGTTAGTGACCAGATAAATTACCACTGGAAGAAACTCGTTTTTCACGCAATGGAAACAGTATTAAATTTACAGTCAGATATAAAGGTTTTCTACAAAGGCCAGTTGGTACGAAATATTTGGTTTTTCGCCACGATCTTGAAACTTTCTGGTACGGAGGTAAGAAAGATACGTGATGAAATGCGCTTTTCAAATATTGTCTAATAGATAGTTTAAACAATCCACTTAAATATCCCACGTCAAAAAGTTAAATTTTTTTTGCAACAAACANTGTTTTTTGCAACAAACAAAAATACGTATAGTAGGTAATAACGTTTATAAAGTGAATTATTTTGAAAGCAATAGGTATTTGGAGTGTGTCGTTCGGGAAATCTTTCGCCTGAATGAGTCGTTATTTGATAACTCTGGAATGTGGTACCGCTGGTCAACAAATACGCTACATATCAAAACCGTCATCAAAAGAAGTTTTCCAAGTTTTTCACTTCCTCGCACGTTCTTTTATGATGTATGTTAATGACTTTTAACACCTAGAAAAGTAATGGACAAATGACGAAACAGTCAAAACTACTTAAAGGTCTTTATCCTCTCAACTTTGCAGTCCAAAGAGATAAGGGATTAACAAAGGATTCGCGAGTTTCGATTACTGGCATTGTGTAAAGTTCTGGAATAAATAATCCACAAAGACAGACGCGCGTTTTCCAAACTAATAACTAATTCTCTAAATACGTTTACAAACAGCGCAGAACGCCGGTCAGGTAATAGTAGTCTTAACAAACGTGTCAGTGCTGGTTTTATAGGGACAACAAGTTTAACGAAATATATTTTCTAAAACTGTCTTCTAAAAAAGACGAAAATAGAAAAATTTACGATGACTATATTTAACTCTAAACTACAAAATAACTAAATAACAATTATTGATTATAAAACATAAAATGTTATACTAATCAACCGTATAATTTTCGTAAGTTTGTGAATCCGTTTAGTTATTGCTGCTGTTCGCTAACTAACTGACGCCTAAACTTTAGTTTTTAGGTAATTTTTTGTTTCTGTCTGTAATAATGGCTGGTTTTCTACAAAGTGATAATTTCATAAATAAAAATATTGCTACGGTACAAAAAAAACTTTGCCAAGTGACTTATTTACAAGGTGTATAAAGGTCACAAGATATTCCAATTATAAGAACAACCTCGGGAACCGAAATTTTACAAGTTTATTGCAAAACAAGGTCGATTACGACGTGTCACTGATACATTACCTGAAGCTTTATTTTTTCATAAAAGGCAGTAAAGCTATACGAGTGTTCTCTTTTAGAAACTTAAATCCCAGTAAGACAGCTGGTAAATACAAATTCTCATCTGCCAATTAGGGACAGAAAAATGTCCTTTTGAAATCGTAAAAGGTGAATTTTGAAGTCAACAGTGTGTTTTCATTTTGGTGTTTTCACTAAACTAATGTTTTCACGTTGCTATTTTCCGGAAAAAAAAAATTGCAAACATTTACACAAATATATGATAAAGGAATAATATAAAACATTTTAAACAGATAAAAATGTAATTATCTACACGGGCATTTAATAATTAAACTAGGGTACATTTGTAAAAGTTCTGATAGAAAAACTGATAGTAAAAATTGCATAAGCTATCCAAGAATACAGCAGAAAATATTAAAAATTTCGTGAATATGAATACACAAAACACTTGAAACTGTTATATTTTCTTGTTTACTTTTGAATTTTTTAAACATTATTAGTGGAGGTATTGTCTAAAATATACAAACTTCGAACTACATCCCTATACCGAACACTGCTGAACAGCACAACAAAATACTACTGATTAGGTTCCCTGATTTTTTCAACATATTGGCAACTACTTATATTATACGATACAAAATTTGAACATATCAATAGTTGTCTCAAGCAAGACACTTTTAATATAGACAGGCAATATTACAACACGCGCTGATAATACACTTCAAAATAAGTTCCGAGTTTAATAGTAACTGTGAGGAAATTAATACTTCATCTAGACCAAAGTAAATACACTGAAGAGCCAAAAAANAATCTGCGCCAATTTGAGAAAGGGTTGCACGTCTGTCACGTTTAATGATTCTCGTCAGTCGTCGTTTGTCCCGTTCTTTCACGATCTTTTTCCGGCCGCAGCGATGTCGAAGATGTGATGTTTTACCGGATTCCCGATATTCACAGTACACTCGTGAAATGGTCGTACGCGAACATCCAACTGTTATCGCTACCTCGGAGATGCTATGTCCCATCTCTCGTGCGCCGACTATAACACCACGTTTAAACTCACTTAAATCTTGATAACCTGCCATTGTAGCAGCAGTAACCGATCTAACTTCCGACCGCATCGCGTATAGATTTGGCACTGTTCGATCCCGAAACCCGAAACTAAAAAAATAGGGAGACATTCCGTATTTTTATGTATTTACGGAGCCCAGCTCCGTTTTTCGTCGTTACGGAATGCGTGAATATTTACCGCACATTTCCGTAAAAATGCTTGTAAATATAAGGAAAATATTAACAGTATACATCAATTAATAAAGTAACTTCTAGTCCATTAAAAAATACAAATTAGCTGAAACTAATTTAATAACGAGTTGTTTCATCTTATGTCGTCTTTAGCAAACGATCTTTTTGACCTCCTGTGGCGCAGTCGGTTGATGCGCCGCTGGTCTGCAGTGTGGGAGGTTCCGGGTTCGAATTTTAGGTGGGGCATGGGTCTTAGTTTAAGATAGGTCATAAGTTAGTTTGTAAGCCGTTCCCTGATAAGCCTTCAGGCATCACACCGGGGGACGTTGATAAGCCTTTTGCAATATAATAAAACGATATTTTTCCATGTTCTCCAATGCAAAACCATTCTACCCTAGTTCTCGTACATTTGAGAACAAGCAATTGATAAATTCAGTCACAGAATTTCGGGCACGGTCATATAATATTTTAATAATAAATGAAGTACCTAGTTTCATTAAATCCACATTCGTGCCAGTCCGTATTCAACTATACACAAGTTTAATTTAATTCTGGCTTAAAAAATTAACCTTGAACGAAAAGGTACGCAGAAATAAACGTCCCTGCCAAATTTCCCGCTTATTAGATTCACTACAATATAGTTTAATGGCCAGTAAATATTTATGTTTATTACGAAGTTGAACTAGCTTGGCAGGTAAAAACAGCGCAATAATTACAATATAGATTGTTGAGACAATAATAATGAACTCTTAATAATAAAATCATCGAAAGAAAATTTTAATCAAAAACGTATAGCTCTTCATCTCTACCGTAAAGTAACATTTTATTTTACGTAGCAGTGACTTTTTTATACGAATGAAACTTCTTCACAATTGGTGCGCATAAATGTGAAAATAAAATTATCTTTGCGCGAAAGTCAACATTATTCGGTACTTAAACTCAGAAAATTTAAAAGTTTCTCAATAATTTAAANGTACTCCCTCCAAAACATCAACTCCCTTATGGAAAGACAGTAAATAATTACCACAATTCCATTTTATGCAAAATAAGTGATAGTGTAGTCATCAGTTTTGCAAATGATATGCAGCACTTAATTTTGACGTATCTTTCCTAAGTACCACAGAGTAATTTAGTTTGGCTACGCACGAAATTAATATTTTTATTCAGTTATGGATCGTTCTTGTAATTTTTTTTCAGCGCCATGAAGTTGGAGACTGTAGCTCTGCTGATGAATGCTTGTGACTTCGTACCGCCGATCTTCCTATTATAGAAAATGGCCGCCCTGGACCCAGTTCATAGGAAACAACAGTAACGACGTGTGTGAAGTGTGTCTTACACGTAAGTTACACGTTTTGTACTGCAGATGTTTACAAGATTTCCAGATATGTTACGGTAATATGTTACAAGCATTTGATTACTCACACAACACACAGTACATACAAGGACAATGTCCAGTTTATATTAGTGAAACAGATAACAACATAGAAAAAATCATACTTTTCGAAAGAAAAAAAAAATTTGAAAACACTGAAATTGGCCTAATTTAGGGAACTGGTTACTTAAATTGGACCGCAGATCTCTTCCATTGGATCACTTAGATAATGACGTATGTATTCAAGAGTTATTTTAAAGTATTAAATTATATTTTATCATCATAGTGTTTGCAAAAGTATCTTTGACTCTCTTATCACCACCAGGATTTTTAAACAGAACCCATACTTACACTTCATAAACTGAATCTAGCTTTGAAATACTGCGCACACAAATTACAGAACCATGTACTTTAATGTTAAAACATTTTCTTCTCTCCTTCCTATAAATGTTCAGCAGCANACCACCAGGATTTTTAAACAGAACCCATTACTTACACTTCATAAACTGAATCTAGCTTTGAAATACTGCGCACACAAATTACAGAACCATGTACTTTAATGTTAAAACATTTTCTTCTCTCCTTCCTATAAATGTTCAGCAGCACAGTATTTTTAATTGATGCCCAATTTCTATGGTAATTTTTTTCATCAACGTAGCCATTTCTCGTACGGGCTTGCTGTTCATTAAAACGCAGTTACTTCGCTTCGTTTCTTCGCATTATGGCACCATAGGCAAAAATACCTGTAATGTATTATGGCTATCCACAAATTTGTATTAAAAGATTCTTAATTTTTAATTTCAATGATGAGTTTTCGTGATTAGACCACTCCAACTAAGTCAACTAGGAATTGTCCAAATTAGGAAACTCCGCCAAATCTAAAATGTATTTATTAGAGTAGAATTTGTGTATACTTATTTGGTATTTTATAAGATAAAAGTAAAATGTACGCTGTTTATGTTTATTTACACAAATAAAAATTATATCCTTGCTAAGAAGATGAAGGTTCTTCTACAGACAAAAATACACCATATGTGAAGAAAAATTTGAAGTATCACGAGATCCGTAATCAGAGCAAGAGTCTCTGCGCCTTTCTGTGAACCATACACGGAAAAGAATTCATCTTCATAGACAAATATTTAATTTACTCTCTGTTCACGTGGTATTACCTTTTTCCAATTATTTACCTTCTACAACTTCAGTGCCCAAACAGTAGGGTTGAGATGATTTAAATCACCTGATTTTAATCAGTGATTTAAATAGCGATTAAAATTAAGTGATTTTTTTTAAATCGTTGATTTAAATTAATACCTTTTTTAATGCAACAAAATCGACTAAAAAGTGTCAAGGGACTTCCNCAACTTCAGTGCCCAAACAGCAGGGCTGAGATGATTTAAATCACCTGATTTTAATCAGTGATTTAAATAGCGATTAAAATTAAGTGATTTTTTTAAATCGTTGATTTAAATTAATACCTTTTTTAATGCAACAAAATCGACTAAAAAGTGTCAAGGGACTTCCCCGACATAAACTACGGCGCACACATACATGCAATGCTATGCTTATCTACACAGTTCGGGGATTCCCCGAAATGTAAACTAACGACTTAGTGTGTTTTCGCCCGGTCATTCGTGATTGATTAGTGAAAGCGTGAATACAACAAAATGGCTGGAAAAAAAAAAAGATGCTGTATGGGTTTATTTTGATGAAAAAAAGTCTGCTTGCGGAAAGTTTAACAAAGCGGTGTGTAAAAGTTGTAATAAGGAGTTAATGGGTTTAGTAGCGAGAATGGAAAAACATTAAAAAATATGTGTGGCAGAAAAGGATCGCAATCAGAACATCGACTCAGACGACGTCGGCGGCAGTGCCGCCGCGAGCGCGGGTAACTTACTATCTTTTTTATTAACGGTACTATGATTTTTGTTTGTCATACATTTTAATAACTTATGTAGTTATGTGGTGTGATTTATTTTATATCTTACAATATCCGGCAGGATATCACGCCGCTTTCTTTGGCGGTAACGGATACCGCACGTTCGTATGAGATCAGGCCTTGTTGTTGGTAGAAAACTTACCAGGACATTTCTTTACAAGACATATTANTATAGAGATGCTTGTTTTTATGTTTATTTTAGGAGTAAACGAAAATGCTTGTGCCTCGGTGTCTTCTGCATCTGCTAGTTCCTTACCTGAAGAAAATCAGAGCGCTGGTTTAGGCAGAAAAAAACTAGATTACTACGTTGTAAAAACAGATGCCACGCAGAAACATCTTTTGGATTTGCAAGTAGCGAAGTATTTTTATGCAACTAATACCTCATTTCTGCACGCGGAGCACGAAGAGTTCAAGAAATTGATGAGTATGTTACGGCCAGGTTACGTTCCTCCAAATCTATTTGATATTGGTGGCAAGCTGCTCGATGAAATTTTCAAGGACGAACAAAACAAAAGTAGATCAGATTTAGAGAATAAAACTGTAACCTTGTCAATTGATGGGTGGTCTAACATACGAAACGACCCTATCATTTGCACGTGTGTCTCAACGAATGATGGTAAAACTGTCCTGGTTGACACCATTGATACGGCACACCACAGTCACACTGCCGACTACTTAGAAACTGTGGCAAGTGAAAGTATACAAAAAGCAGAAAAACTTTTTAACTGTAAAGTTAGAAGTATTGTATCAGATAATGCAGCTAACATGGCAAAAATGCGTAAGCAGCTTCAAACAAACACTGCTGACGATAATGGCGCGGAAGTTAATGTACCTATAGTTACCTACGGATGTTCTGCGCATATTCTTAACCTATTGGCTAAAGATTTAGAAATTCCAGATGCTACAACACATGTTCTGAAAGTTATCAAGTACTTCAGAAACAATCATTTCACGCATGATAAATATTCACTCACCAGGGCGAATAGTTTAGTAATGCCATAAGAAGTAAGATGGAATACAATGTGTGATTCACTAAAGAGCTATGTTAAAAACTGGCCGATTTTGATGCAAATAGCAGATGAAAATAAAGAGGAAATTAGCTCTGACATTAGAAACCTCATACAAAATATGAGTATTAAAAGAAATGCAGAAGGTCTAATTGCACGACTAGAGCCAATAGCCAAAGCTCTGGGCAAGAATAAGAGTGATAAGTGTACCATTTCAGATAGCGTACTTATCTGGAAATAATTAATTGACCAACTAGAAAAGGAACTGCATATAATTCAAATGAGATTGTCATGAAACGTTATCGCCAAGCGATGACACCGGCTCACTATCTAGCTTACATGGTGAATCCAAAACTGCCCCAAGAAAAGTTGTCAAGCGACGAAAGTGATGCAGCCTTGCAATTTTTGCGAGAAAGTTATGGAGAGACACGAACCAGTTTGATGAATAGCATTATTCGTTTGAATGCAAAAGTTGAGCCTTTCACTGGAGTATTAGTTGATGAACAAGTCATACAGAAAACCGCCCCCACTGATTGGTGGTTAGCAATCCACAACATGAAAAAATGTATAACTTAAACAGAATTACAGATAATAAAGCAACTGCTAAGTGCTGTTGCATCTTCCGCTGGGGTGGAAAGAATATTTTCAACGTTTAATTTGGTGCATACCAAAATAAGAAATAGGTTAGGCACCGAGAAGGCAGCCAAATTAGTTTTCCTTTTAAAGAACCTGAATGGGAAAAAATAATTACGTAACCAGCTAAACGGATTTTGTTAATTTTAAATCGTTGATTTTCTTAATTTTTCATTGTTGATTTTTTGTTTGAATGTGATTAATATTGATAATTTTAGAAGAAATGCAATGTTGATTATTTTTTATTTTATAAATTAAAATAAACAAAGATATGTTTTTTTAAAAATAATAACTGACTTCCAAATGAAAAAAAGATGGAAATATGTAAATAAATAAAAAAAATCTGATTTAAATCAAATAAATCCGAATATTTTGATTTTTTTTAAAAAAATCATGATTTTTATCAACCCTGCCAAACAGTAACATAGCTTTTTTGTTACCCGTATTAGAAATTACTCAAGCTACTACGACCAAGTGATTATACCTGTGCGTATATTTTGAATCAAACTTATGAAAAATCACCCCATATATGACGTGTTTGGTAATTTCCTAATCACGTTATGTATCACCAGCATTTTATACTTGTGTTAACATAAAAGTACCTTCTTTTTGGTTAAACCGAAATTTTATTTATATTTTATCCATAAATTATAATATTACATTTATAATTAATACGAATACAAACAGGGAGAAAATAGGAGTGTTGGTATTGCCTAGTAAGAAATAGTGCTTACGCTAAATATTCTTACATTGAGCACGCGTGAATGCGGTGCGTTTTACCTTTGGTGTAATTTCCCAGATTCGGTTAAGCTTTGTTTGCATGAGGCGGAGGAATATCCTGGGAGTAGAACTTTAGCAGGGCTTCAGAAAAGTTGGAAGAAACCGTCAATGGACTATAATGCTACTATAACACGTATCCGTCACAGATAGAGGAGGGATTCGACGGATAAAAGTAATTTATAACAATCGCTGCAGTTAATATATATCTGAGCTTACCTGGTCCATAAGGTTCCTTACACCTGCAGTCACTGTTTTCAGAACTGCACAACACACACCTGCCACGCAAGCTGCAATACTAACGACAGTGACAGCCACCACTCGCTAAACCCAACATGCAGGATTGCCTGAAATCTCATTTCACTCACTGGGTGCTGCACAAAAGCAAAGCTTGGGCATTCTGAGAATCTTATAAACAGGTGTTAGCTATCTCAAAACATGGGTGTGATATAATCATATTCACACAATTTTGCTCCCCCCCCCCAAGTTTTGTACCTGACATAACTCTGCTCCTAGTGGAATACTAATCAAAACATTTTTGTTGGAATTTACTACCATATAATTTTTTACGGTGTGCGAAATTTAAATACATAACATCTCTCCTACCAGGAATATTAACCCCTTAATTTTGCATAAAATTGGAAAAATCTTGTAAGCTTGAGTAAAAAAAAGGGAGATAAATATCAGGGCACAATTATTTTTTTACGTAAACTACTCTGACACAGGTACTTGTAAAAAATATTGCAGGCCTATTATTTTAACCGTTGCCAAAAAATTAACTGTAAGAAACTTTGTTTTTTTTTATAATCGTGTCAAGTTTGGAATGAAATTTCAGGCATAAGGAAACAGGATAGCCAAACAATGTTTGCATAAAAAATGTCGTGTAAAATGTGCTAAGAATAAATTTTTGTTTCAGAGTTCTGTGATAAAACATAACTGAAAAATGGATTTTGATGGAACAATACAATCGCGTTTATTATTCTGGAACACCAGGTCTTCCTGGGGTTTGGGAAAGGACTCGAATCCTCCTGTGAAAACCGAGTATCGTTAACACATTTCGGAATTTCAAAACGTTTTAGTCTGTGAGTGAGTCACTCCTGATAACTTTCATTTCAAGTGACGGCGAAAAAGTAAGCAGGGAGGGATGCTAAGTCAACAGACCTGTTTATCTATACTCTCTCCTAACTTGAAATTTTTTTAAAAATAAACAGTGGAATGTTTCTTTATCGTTCCACGTAAAGTGAGTTTCTGACGCACGACTGCAGAGATAACCCAGCAAGGATTTTACACTAATTTAGTTCAGCCCGTAATCTTGTTCTGATACTCAAAAATAATTACGGAGAGGCAGAACAAAACAAAGATAAAAATAATCTTGGGTTAATCAGATTTACGAACAAAAATAAGATAACGTTAGACTGACAATTACTTTGCATGATTCTTTTCCGTTCATTTATACTAGTTCACTACTACTTCTGATACTTGGTTTATTCCACCCCTCCAATGTTTCTCACTAAAGGCTAGGTTTGTTTAGAATATCACGTTTAACCGTAAGATTCGTCGGGATATGTAACATTCAACGACGTCCTTTGTCGCATAAAAAGTGTGTGTTATATTCAACCTCAGTGATTTGACTTGATGGGAACCTTAACCGCCATATACAAAGCTTTTTTATTTTTCTAGCTTGCTTATATTTTTAAAAAAGGAAAATTCCGAAAGTTCTCGTGTATCCTACGAGCTATTGGCCTTACACAGAGCACAGGAATAACAACTAAACTACGAACTCAGAACTATGTCACAATATGAATTCTGCAAACATTGGGCAAAATCAATATTAAGACGTAAGTACAAAGTAGATAAGTAGGCCTACACAAGGACGAAAAGGCCCGGCGGTTCCTCTGATGTGGACGTGTCCATCCTCTGCGAACAGACCTTGTGTCTGATTGGCTACTGCGTACTGCTAAAAGTACCCTGTTTACTAAGCTGCTGGTTGACACGCAGAGGTTACTAGGCGCTGATTGGCGAACGGCTTTCCGACGTGTTCCTGGCCAGTTATGCGATTTGCTGGCGTGTGCTGCTGGAGTTCGCGAAATAAGCGGCTGTTTCGCCTCTGTAGTGTTAAGTACTCTGTGGCCTTGCGCGTAGCGGCGTTGGTGCATTTGAAGCGCGTACCGGTGTCGTCCTTATCGCAGCCGCGCTTCTAAACCTCAAAAACGGTAAAAAGAAAAGCTCCGAGTAGGCGGGCCCCTTAAGGGCACTCCCTGGTAAAATATTGCATGTGAAATAAGTGTTTGCGCCTATATGCGCATCTCAATAAATAAAAGTTCTGGAAATACGACTTATTTTTACAGGAAAGATAAAAAAATATTGTCAACAATTACCGATTTTTACTTTTATCCCATTAAATATATATATATATATATACATAAAAAAAATACATAGAAAAACCGCTAAAACTGCATTTTTAGGGTCTTTCTGCGCAGATACCATAAATGTGTGTGGTGATCCGGGGGAGGGGGGGGGGACGCAAACCTCGCAAAATAGACATCCAATTTGACAATAAAAATACAACATAAGAATATATTTCCACACATGCTCATTACAAATTAATAGTCTACGCTAGATTATAAAAATTATTTTTAATTTAGTTAAAACTTCATTTTAATTTAGTTACTATTTCAAACACGCAGTCTGTCTAGTGAAAAATACGTAATTGGCAGCATTAAATTTAATTTTTCTAATGATGTAATGCCGTGGGGATGCAGTTGCACCCTCATTGCGCCCGCCTATGGTTGGGAGTACCCGTCGCAATGCTTCCTTGTAACCAAACGTAACCTTGTGGCGTTGAAAAAATTTTTCCTAGGTATTTCCCGCAGATGATGTGAATACAGTCCATTCGCGGTTTCTTCACACTTTTTGAATAAAACCTTTGAAAAATTACCCCACGTATGCCGGGTTTAGTTATTTTCTAAATATGCCATGTATCACAAGCTTTTTATACTTGTGTTAACATAAAATACTCTTTTTTTTTGTTAAATTGAAATGCTATTTGTATCTTATTTATAAATCATAATGCTTAATTTATAAATAATATGAATANTCAAACCTTTGAAAAATTACCCCACGTATGCCGGGTTTAGTTATTTTCTAAATATGCCATGTATCACAAGCTTTTTATACTTGTGTTAACATAAAATACTCTTTTTTTTGTTAAATTGAAATGCTATTTGTATCTTATTTATAAATCATAATGCTTAATTTATAAATAATATGAATAAAAATTGTGAGAAAACACGTGTGTTGGTAACGCCTAATAAGAAATAGTTCTCATGCAAAATATTATTACAACCGAGTGCGCACGAATGCGGTGCGTTGCCCTTCGGTGTAATTTTCCAGACTTAGTTAATCTTAGTTTACACAAGGCGGAGGAATATCCTGGAAGCAGATCTTTAGCAGGGCTTCATAGAAGTGCGAAGTAACCGTGAATGGATTATACGTACTCCTCGATGCGAGGCTCTCGGCGGTTGCAAGTTGTTCAGCTTCACACGCGCAGGGGGCCCATAAAGTAGGTTGTGCGCTGCGAGCCCAGGCGACACCCGCCGAGGCGAATGACTGCAGGAGCGGCTCGATCCAGTTCCAGCGATATGTTCGCGACAATATTTTTCCTTCTCTTCACCGACCTCAGCTTGCACCGGTAGACGGCGGAGGAACCTGTTCCTGGCGCCCAGAGACGCGCGGAAGGTTGACCGACTGGTCTCTCGCAACCAAGGTCAACGCCACTGCTTTCACGATGCAGTTCCGCCGTCAGGAACCGGTCGACGCAGGTGGATGTACTTAACACCAAAGCCAAATAACTTTTTAAGCTCAGCATTTATTACGCTGATAGGATGACGGGGGGCGAGATGTGGCGGAAAAACAAACTTAAACCTAAAAACGGTGAAAATACTCATAACTAATCCTGGATTCGAACACAGAAACTCTCACATCGTAAACTGACGTTCCAATTAACTACGCCATGGAAAAGGTGCATGTTTTTACACGGTGTTTATACGGTGGAAATGTTTCCAGAATTTACTTCTTCTGGTCGTTTAATGAGTGAGTGTGTTAAGAGATATGGGCGGATCTTAGCATCGAGATCTTGCGAGTCGATGAGGGTGAAGCGAGGTGAATATGGAGCAGCGCCGGAATGCAAGGGTGGGGGAAACAGGAGGTCCCCGAGAAAACCCACCGACCAACGTCACCGTCCGGCACGATTCCCACATGCGAAAATCTCCCCGCCGGGAATCAAACCCGGTTAACCTAGGTGGAAAGCGAGCTGTCTAACCACTACACCACCGCAGCCCCCTGGTCGTTTAATGAACCGAGTTCAGAACCCTAATACAATTATAAGCACTAAAACTATCTCGCGGGGGTAAAAAAAAAAAATTGTTAGTGATGACAAAAGCTGTTTCGTTATTGCTTACGAAGGAAACATTTCGTTGCGTGTCCGCCCACATGTGACTTTACAAATACTAAAGCCATTTGAAGCTTGTTAACCGTTCAGCCCCCATGTCCACGACTGCGGACACGTCGCACATGTGTAAGGTTACTTCTCGTACACGTCGGCAAGATCAATCTTAAAAGCTTGGCAACCACAAATTTTCGCCACTAGGTAAGCGCTAGTGTCGTGTGTGTACGAGATTTTATCTATTTTCAACGTTAAAAAACAGGATAATTGAAATAATCATAAATAAAATATAAAGTAACTTCGTAACTAAGTAAAAATATTTATCTTTTATTATCACGTAGCTTATGGGGCACTTGGCCGGTTCTGTGCGCAACAAGGAATCATTGCCCGGTGTTATGAGCGCCTTCCTAGGGAGATATCTGATTGGCGAAGGTTTCTGCGTCTCTCGATTATGAATGGTCAACGCTGAGATAAGCTGTTCGTGGTTAATTGAGCATTTTTGAAATCAACCTTTGAAAAATGCCACTTCCCCTACATGCATATAGAGTACTTTACGGCCACAATACCAGGCATGCGTCCGGTAAAGCTGGATAGAGACGGAGAGAAAATAGTTTCATGTCTTCACATTGAATTAAAAGTGTTATAGTCTATTCGCGGTTTCTTTACACTTTTTAAAATCAAACCTTTGAATAATCACCTCATGATGACGTGTTAGGTAGTTTCCCAAATATGTCACGTATTAGATACAAGCGTTTTATACTTGCGGTATCATAAAAGTACCTTATTTTTAGTTAAATTAAACTTTTACTTAGATTCTATCTTTAAATTTTATTATTTCATTTATAATTAATATGAATAAAAATAGGGAAGAAATAGTTGTGTTGGTAACGCTAGAAAGAAATAGTTCTTATAAAAAGTAATATTACATTGAATGCGCACGAATCAGGTGCGTTGTCCCTTTGGTTAAGCTTTGCTTGCATGAAGCGGAGGAATATCCTAGAACTGGAACTTTAGCAGGACTTCAGAAAAGTTGCAAGTAACTGCGAACAGCCTATAGATAAGCATGTGTAAATACTAATGTTTATTAGTGTAAGAATCAGCAAATTTCGACAATAGTTACTTTTATAATAATTTAAAAGTTTTACTGAGATGACGCATGAATAAAGTGATGAGGCATATGACAATGTTAATTTTACACATGGTGGAAGAATACACGATGTGCGTGTAAGTAGATCTTGATCAGTGCTTTCAAAATTGCTCAGTTTACCGTCAACAGCCTTTAACACCGAGCCATTACAGACGCTTTCTGTGCAACGTCCCAAATACAGTCTTTTCGCAATATATTCTCATTTTTTTGTATAAAATCTTTGAAAAATCCCCCCCCCCCATGTACGACGTGTTTGGTTGTTAACTAAATATTAAATGTATAATCAGGTGTTTAATATTTCTGTTAACATAAAAGTATATTATTTTTGGTTGAACTGAACTTCTACTTATATATTATATATCAATTAATTAATTTCATATATAATTAAAATGAATTACAACAGCGAGAAAACAGGTGTGTTGGTAATGCCTAGAAAGAAATGGTTATCATGCAAAATATTGTTACACGACGCCAGGGGCATATCCGAGTTCCTGGGCGATGGAGGTCTTTATAAAATAAATAACTAAATTTGAATTCTTAAATTTATTTATACTGCTATAAATACCAACACAGAGCTATTATTTATAGCATTAAACTATCTATATCCACTATTACTCTTGTCATTCTCAGGGAGCGCAATATTTAATGTATATCTCAATTTTTAATATAGTCCTTATCACTGTCACTATATTGGTTACTGTCACTTAAATCACAGCCATTATTTACACATATTCAGCCTGTCTATTACATCATTCCAAATGTCTGTCACTCACGCATCCAGTCTGCCACTCTCTCTCTCTCTCTCTCTCTCTCTCTCTCTCCACTGCACCGATGCCCGCAGTATACAGACTTCACTCCCGCTGGTCACTCTTAGTCGCCACTCGTCGCTTCGCTCTCTCTTCGCATTGCTGTCTTCGTACGTACATATGGCGCTGAAGGCCATGCAATCCTCCAAACTCTAAAACTGTCGGGCTCAGAGGTCCGTCGCGGCTTAGAGGCGTTGGCCACCAAAAGATTCGATATTTTATATCAGCGCGAAATACTGGTCAACTCATAGAAAATATTTGTAAGTTCTCTATCCGCACATAAAAAAAACGTGATCGCATAGTTTTTGCATTATGAAATGCCAAAATCTCAATTTTAATGTTTTTGGAATGTAGAAATCAAAGAAACGATACAGTTCACAAAAATAAAAACAATAGTAATTAAGATGTAATTAATTAGCCTGCTTTATTTCTAGGTATGCTTAGGACATTTTATTTTACAAATAATCAATATTACGAAAACATTTCATACCGTGATTTTAAATTTTTTTAAATAACTCATAGTATCTTACATCAATGAGAATTATCTCATTTCGGTGAGTTGTTTTTTTTTATTTGTACATCCCAAAATACTAANAGACTAAAATTGTGATTTTGACATGCCATTATGCAAAAACTGTGCGATCTAAAACAATTTTAGGCGAGGAAATAATACTTACAAATAATGCCTACANTAACTCATAGTATCTTACATCAATGAGAATTATCTCATTTCGGTGAGTTGTTTTTTTTTATTTGTACATCCCAAAATACTAAAATTGTGATTTTGGCATGCCATTATGCAAAAACTGTGCGATCTAAAACAATTTTAGGCGAGGAAATAATACTTACAAATAATGCCTACANACATGCCATTATGCAAAAACTGTGCGATCTAAAACAATTTTAGGCGAGGAAATAATACTTACAAATAATGCCTACAAGTTAAAGAATTTTTGTACGGATATAAAAAATTTAAATGTTTGATGGCTAATGCCCTTAAATAGTGTCCCTGGCCCGATCTAGAAGGTTCCCCTCCCCACACCCCTAGCCTGGCTGAGAGAGGCTAGGGCTATGACCAGAATATTCTTGCAAAGGTAATCCCAGAAACTCAATCCGCTCAAGGACGGGAGTGTACAGTCTCAATAGGCTTAACGAGGCGAGAGAGGGACGCCTCTGTAAAGCTCCGCGCACTCCTCGGGTTACTACTCGCCCTTGACACATTCATTCGCTCGCTCGAGCGGGACGGGGCGGGGGAAACGATGCAGAGCAGTAAGCATGCAAGCATGTAAGAATATTATTAAAATAAGTACGCACAAATGGGTTGCGTTGTCTATTTGGTGCAATTTTCTAGACTTGGTTACGCATTGTTCGCATAAGATGAAGAGTAGCCCGAAAGTATAAATTTAGCAGGGCTTCAGAAAATTGTGAAGTAACCATGAATGGACTATTTAGGACACGGCGACCGATAAGGTTACGGCATTAAAGGCCATGGCAATATTTTTTTTTTGGCGGGGAGGGTATCGGTACAAATGCTGCTGTACCCCATTCGCAATTTTTTTTGGGGCCACAATTACTCCTGTACCTCCCTGCTCCAGCGCCTCTAATAAAGGAGCTGACCTTCCGTGGCGTAGTTGGTTGGTGCGCCGCCGGTCTGGGGTGCGAGTGGTTCTGGGCCCTGTGCGGGTGCGGGTGGTTCTGAAGTCCTGCTAAAGTTCTACTTTCAGGCTATTCCTCAGCCTCATGCAAACAAAGTTAAACTAAGACTAGAAAATTACATTAAAGGGCCAACGCACCGTATTCTTGCGCACTCAGTGTAATAATATTTTGCGTAAGAACTATTTATTAGTAGGCATTATCAACACACCTATTTTCTTCGTGTTTTTACTCATAACAATTATAAATGAAATATTATAATTTATATACACACTGTAAATAGAATCTCTAATTAAACCAAAAATAAGATATTTGTATGTTAATAGTTATATAAAACGCTTGTGATACGTGATGTAGTTAGGAAACAAGNTAAACCAAAAATAAGATATTTGTATGTTAATAGTTATATAAAACGCTTGTGATACGTGATGTAGTTAGGAAACAAGCAAACACGTCATACATGGGGCGATTTTTCAAAGGTTTGATTCAAAAAGTGTGAGGCAACCGCGAATAGACTATGGTTGTAAACACGCAAGCGCGAGTTATAGAAAGGAGCAGGACTGAAGGCCCGTGTGNTAAACCAAAAATAAGATATTTGTATGTTAATAGTTATATAAAACGCTTGTGATACGTGATGTAGTTAGGAAACAAGAAAACACGTCATACATGGGGCGATTTTTCAAAGGTTTGATTCAAAAAGTGTGAAGCAACCGCGAATAGACTATGGTTGTAAACACGCAAGCGCGAGTTATAGAAAGGAGCAGGACTGAAGGCCCGTGTGNAGCAACCGCGAATAGACTATGGTTGTAAACACGCAAGCGCGAGTTATAGAAAGGAGCAGGACTGAAGGCCCGTGTGCAACACCCACCTACGTACCCCTGACTGTCGAGCGCTCGCATGTAGGCGTTCAGTTCCGCTTGCGGCGCGCTTGTAGAGATATTTGCTGTGCAGGCTTGCTCGGCGTTCCGGTGCGCGTGAAACTGCGCGCGCCACAACACGCACTCCGCTCGTTATACGTCAGTCTGTCTAGGCCCACGCTGCAGCTATTTAGGTTACTCTATCGACCACGTGATCACTCGATCGACCACGTGACCAGTAGTAACCTGAATATACCGGATGTAATCTAATAAATGATAATAAACACCATAGTGGGGGTTTATGAGCACAAATGGAGTATATTTCATACACGAAAAATTATCTAACGTCCATAAGTAACCCGCTTATGGCAGTGGCAATGTGCAGGGGCGGGTATGCAACTGTGTATTAACCAACCTATGCGCGCCTGATAACATACCAGTACCGCATGGTCTGTATGGCCAACGGTGGCCGACACTTTGAACAGACACGGTGAGCCCCATACCTTTTGAGCATTGTGCTCATATACCCCACTCTGGTGTTTATTATCATTTATTCGATTACTTCCGCTATATGAGAATTTAAGGACCAAACTTATATAGCTGCACAGTACCTACAAAATTTGCAATTTTTTGGAAACTACTTGCTAAGGATTTTCTTGAAACTCTACAGCTGAAGAATTGTATATTTACACCATACAATTTTAGAAAACGTACAAAATTGTTTACGTAGCTATATGCTTAAAATACACTTGAAGTCTACAACAGTTGCTTATTAAAATTCAACACTAGTCTGACGCATTCCATGCAAAACATTTAGTGAAATTTACTCCAATTTATTTTTTGTGTTACAAGAATATTGTTACGTGCACGACCTCTCGCGTCCGGCGCTGTGGGAGGGGGGCTGACCTACCTCGACCCTCCTCTCCCCCCAGGCGGTCTGCTCCCGGCGGCCGGCAGCCGGGGGAATGATTGACAGTGGCGACCTGGCTGGAGTCACAGCCTCTCCCTCTGCTGAAGACGGTGACGACTAGGGAGAATGCGCAAGAATATTCTGGGAACTAGGACCCTCGGCGCAACGCGGCGTTTAGAGAGGGCGCCCGGGAGAACTCTAGAACATTGCGGACTGGTGGGACCTGGACTAAACTGAAGTGAGACTGTATGAACATGTGATAACGACTTAATTGTATATATTGGAACTGTTAAATATGGACATACAATTTCTAAAAGAATTGAATAATTTATGATACACTGTCTTGGGACTGACTTTTAACTATTTAATATTACATTAATTTCTTCGAGGTAAGGTTTAGCCCCCTGACTTTGAGAGAAATAGTAACTATATATTTGGAAAATGGTTTGCAAATAATTTCTTGCACAAATACAAAAAAATAAAGATGCAGTTCAGAGAAGCACGCTCAGACGCGAATTTAGAAAANTGTCCACAAAAAATATTAATATTACTTTGCATATTACTGCAAGGTTGTGACTTGTGAAGTAGAAAAAGGGGTGGCAACTGGCATGGGTAAGAATGCCTAACAGCACACAAAAGTGTCATCCTTCCTCCCTACCCAATACAATAAGTGTTTACCTCCTTTTACTGTTTCTAAATTCGCGCATGAGAACGCTGAATCACGTAATACTCCCGCAAAAACGTTTTCTACTGATTAAGTCTAATTTCACGCCTACTTACATGCGAATTATTCAAATTAAAATCAATAACAAAGAAGGAAAATGTAACGACGATATACTGTTGTGAAATTTTGTAATTTTGATCTTAATAAATTTGCTCGTGTAGGCCTATACTGGTGTGTCGAGTTGCAAGTAGTCCACAGAGAACAGACCTTAACCTTTCTATAAATGTCCGATGTTATTATAAATTTAGACAATGGAAAATTTCCTAGCCGTATGAAGTTTCCACAAAAAAAAAGTAATTATCTGTGCTGGTTAGGGTTTCTTTGCGCTACACTAAACAAATGGTAGGGCAAATTTCTAAAAAATATATTCAACTGCAGTGAATTTAACATAGCTATGAAGGAAGAGTGCCTATCGACGAAGCTAAAGCGAAACGAGGTTTCCCCTCTGCCATACTGAGACTGTTTGCTTAACGTGATCACTAAGGTCGTCGAGCTAATAAGAAGCCGAGGCCGAACTCGTGACGCGACTGCACTTGAAGTGGTCCGATGAGGTAAGTGCGTATTTTCTTCCAGCCAGCGAAGGCCAGTCTTAGTCGACTGCAAACACGAATTAAGAAACTGTAAACGGAGGGGGCACGTGCATACTGAATGAGGGACCGCAGTTGCGGCGCGGCTATAGCATTCGCCTTTCTTACCAAGGCGAACAGGGTTCCATTCCCGGCGGGGTCGCTCCCGGATTTTCGCATGTCGGAATCATGCAGGACGATGCAGCTGGTCGGCGGGTTTTCTCGGGGATCTCCCGCTTTCCCTCGCCCTTGCATTCGACGCTGCTCCATACTCACCTAGTTTCATCCTCATCGGATCTCAAGACCGCGGTATTAAGAGTCACTCAAATGTCTCCACTTCTCCTTACCAGTTGCCACTCCTCTTCTCACAAGCCATAAGCTTGAAAAAATATACAAAATAAAAGGTAACTTTTGGTTTAATGTACATAATATTTGGTTAAAATGTTAACATGTGATAAAAAAAACTGACTCGTGAAAAGCATGACATAGTTTTTTATAATATACTACTCAAAAAAAGTTTTGCGCTACCTCTAGGTAATTGGTTGCACACTAAAAATGTTCACTGGGACAGTAGGTGGATTACAAAAAAGACATTTGTCAAGTTTGGCATGGAACCTATTCTATACACAGTGTGAATTTCATTCCATACTTTCTATTGGGCTATGATCAACCTAGTAACTCAGAAATACCGGTGGTGCAAAATTTTTTCGAGTAGCGTAATTTTCACTACAGGGCATAAATTTATAATCTTATGTTTTGTTCTCATATCATGCAGTCCTCGACCTCCACTTCCATAATAGTATTCTTGCGGGAGGGGCATACGGCCTCTGTGCCTGCCCTTCAAATTCGCGCCAGGCCGACTGCTGCAAATAACGCATACACGCTGAATAAAACACCCAAGGTTGACTGCAGCATTGGAACTATACGCTGTTCAAGGTAAAGAACGCATTTCACTAAACAGCCTTTGAAAAATGTCACTGACCGTAACTGCACATACATCATCTTAACGGGTGCACTGACATACGCCCACTAAAGTTGGTAAAGACGCACTGGCAAAGTGGTCACATGTCTTAACGTTGAATTAAAAGTTTTAGGTAACCATTTGTGAATGCTGAAGTGATTTATTCTGCTTTATACTTTTTCAATGCATTTAAGTGCAAAGAGTAGCAAATTTATAAAATGTTTAGGAACGTATCTATAATTTTACAGTTTTACTTGACGGACGCATGAATAAAGCGATGAGGCCCATGTCAAAGTTAATTTTACACGACATAGTGCATACAAGTACACTGAAGAGCCAAAAAAACTGGTATAGGCGTGCGTACGCAAATAACAGAGGTATGGAACCAATCAGAGTAACGCGATGCGGTCGGCAGCGCCTAAATAAGACAACAAGCGTCTGGTAAAGTTACTATATCGGTTACTGCTGCTACAATGGCAGGTTATCAAGATTTAAGTGAGTTTGAACGTGGTGTTATAGTCAGCGCACGAGAGATGGGACATAGCATCTCCGAGGTAGTGATAAAATTTGGATTTTCGCGTACGACCATTTCACGAGTGTACAGTGAATATCGAGAATCCGGTAAAACATCAAATCTTCGACATCGCTGCGGCAGGAAAAAGATCGTGAACGAACGGGACAAACGACGACTGAAGAGTATCATTAAACGTGACAGACGTGCAACCCTTTCTCAAATAGGCGCAGATTTCAATGCCTCCTGCATACCTTCAGACATTAGTCGAGTCCATGCCACGTCGTCTTGCAGCACTTCTGCGTGCTCGCGGGGACCCTACACGATATTAGGCAGGTGTACCAGTTTTTTTGGCTCTTCAGTGTAGTTATTAAGAGTCTTCTTTACATCTGCAGGCGTAGGTATGCAACACGCATTAACCCCATTTACTCTAATGTTAATATCTTTTTTGAGTTTTTTGGCGAAACCATAAACGTTGGTTGGTTTTTGTTGTGTTGTATTAACTGAATGAGTCTGCAAATAAATTATTTCGTATCAGTTGTTTTATTATATTGAAATTCCAAGGATTTTTATTTGTAATTTTAACCTCGTTTAAAATATTAACAGTTTGTATGTCTTGCCTCGGTACTAACACCGTCATATTTGATATGTTTTTCTTCTTGCGGGAATTTTGAAAAGTATGTGGCCTTTAAAAAAACACCCTTCTGCCCTTATTTATTACACCGAAAATCCCATTTTTATGTATAAGGTTAACTTCGCTGAAATGGTTTACAGTGTGTATTCCTCACATATTTAAGGAAAATACGAACAGCGACATACTGATCGCTTTTTCTTCTTTTGGTGAAGTTCAAACTTTCCAAGTTATAGTAATTTGAATATTTCCGTACGAGCAAACTTGTTCACTGCACCATCAAAACAATATGCGATTCATATTGCTATTGCATAGCAAGAAGAGCCGTGAGAGATGTTTTCTTCAAAATTTTTAAATTCAAAGAGATTTTACATAATCTACATTTCTATACCATTCATGTACACGCACGCGCACAACAACGCACTCAGTTGTGTTGCACTTCAATAAACACCGTGCATTAATAAAGATTAATAAAATATTTTTGAAAAATTCAAACTTAGTTTACGTTGCGATTGCAGTCCGGTCGTATTATGATGTTAGATTTCATACAGAGTTCATCTTTCAATGAGAGGCAGTGCACGAAGACTACTGATTTCCCGAGCCCTCTAAAGGTAAGATCACTTGCGTGTGAACTCTCCTGTCACCCCCTGCTGTGCGTCATTTTAACAATGAGCAGAGATGGCCTTTGAGCCCAGGATACAAGTGTTATATCTCCTTGCACGATTTTGTTATCACAAAATAGCTTAGCTTTTTTGTATTTATCAGAAATACCTTACACGTCAGGTACAATATCATAACACATTTCGACGGAGAAAACATTGAAGATGCTGCATAGAAAAGCCAAACACTATTTTGGTCCGGTATTTAAGCTACACAGTGTCCAGTTCATTTGTGGTCGTTTTTTTTATAAATAATCTTGGTTTTAATAAAATCTCACTTTGAATATTACATTTTACTTATTATTTGCACCATTAGTCGATAAATACCTTTAATTTTATACAGCATTTCAGGCGGCGACGTCTATGGTTTCGCCAAAAAACTCAAAAAGGATATTAACCTTAGAGTAAATGGGGTTAATGCGTGTTGCATACTTACGCCTGCAGATGTAAAGAAAACTGTTAAGCAGGGCTTTCACAAGTGCTCAATTTACCGTCAACAGTCTTTACATTGTCTTAAGTCTCGGCTCCACCTATTATGCGGAAATTCTTAGTTTTAGTGTCATAATTTCAGTTTCAGAGATATTTTTGGAAATGTTTGATTATAGGATACTTACAATTTACTAGTTGCTTAATACTTTTATATATAATTTTCACTGTGTTATTTCTTGCTTGCAAAAAGACATTGATAAAATCAAAATAAGTTCCTGACTTTTTCAAATAGCAGATAAAACACAATACAAATTAAGAACAACAATTTTTTAAACAACTCGTAAAATGTAAATTTTCTATAACCGTACATCGTCAGTAATTACTCTGAATCGGAAATCATGACACGAAAACGAAGATATTTCTGCAAAAGAGATGAAGCCGAGCCTTAATATGCGTTGACGTAGCGACCTGCTCCCCCCACCCCCTCCAGCAGTAAATCGCAATTACGTCACTGGCACGCTGTTACAGAGAAGAAATCCGCCGAGCGCGTTATCAGTGCGCAAACAAAGATTACAAAGGTTGGACAGGCAGGGCACTGCCAAGATACGGCGTCTGAGAATACAACTCCGGATCTGATAACGGGAAGATTTACAACCACAGGACTTAAACGTCGATTACAGGATAGTGTGGCACGCGAAAAATTATATCCTTCTGGACAATCTTTTATTCTTAGATGGAACGCAGATTTTAAAATCTAAGCCAGGAAGGCTTTTTCATTGTGTATCAGGCCCCCTTTTCCTTGGGTTAATTATGGGTTAAAGGCTGTGGAGCAATGACGTCCTAGGACGAGTACTGGCATCAAATACCTCGTAGCATTTGCGCGCAAGACGCTGGACTACAGAATACCTTTTCGTTAGGACGCGAGCAGCCGTGATACTTCAAGGGACCCGCTTATCTGGCTCTCGAACTGCGTTGCAAAGTGATTTAAATCCCAGATTTTTTTTACGAAACTATTAAACGTGCTTCGAATGTATTGAACTACGAAAACAACACACACTTCAGACTAAGCCTGTCGATTACTTTGAAGACACCACACACATTAGAAACACGATATCAAAGCACTCCAACGTAGTTTCAAACTGATATTTCAAAGCATTGTATCTCAAAATACACAGTTTATATAAATACAGAAATACTCTAGAGGCATGCACTGAACCTTGTTACAGACGTTCCACCAATAAGATGATAGGGTGATAGGTATACGCAGCACGACGCGAACACAGCACGCTAGTGTTTCGTATAGCAGTGATGGCGCACTTGATGCACGTGACAGTGTAGTCTTATCGCTCCCTCGCTTCTTGGCCTCAAACGCGCTAACCACCTCCAGGTAGGAGGTATACAATCAAAAGCTTTACTGACGGAAAGTTCACAGCAAAGTAACGTCACAGAATACTTAACCATTTCAGACCCTCTTTAATTTACGGTTTCATGTGTTGCAAACGAAAACATTTTATGATGCGTTCTGGTACTAAGTCGACACAAAACTTGTTTCTTTGTCACAGCCAATGAGCTGTAGGCTATATGTTCGGCTACAGTTATATGAACCAATTATGACTTACACCAGTAAGACGGTTTGCGAATCATTTACCCACAGGGATCGTTAAGTAATTGAGCTTCGCAGTGTGCAGTACAGGTCAAAAATTACCTACACGTGCGTTATGTGCATAATTGCGTACACTGGGTCTAAATGTGTTAAGAACACAGAAGTGAAACAGCNAAAAATTACCTACACGTGCGTTATGTGCATAATTGCGTACACTGGGTCTAAATGTGTTAAGAACACAGAAGTGAAACAGCCGCTTATACCGCGAATTCCAGCCGCATACGACCACAAAATGGCGTCACTGGTCAACATCTCGAAACGTCGTCGTCCGCCAATCATTACCTGGTAACCTACTTGACAGCCGGCAGTCCAGCCAATAAGGGAACCTTTTACGGATGAAGTAGCAAATCAGACACAAGACCCGTTCCCAGAACCTTGCGCAGCCGCAATCAGCGAATGGGTACTCCCACGTCATAGAAACAGCCACGCAATTCTGTACACTTACCTATTCTGTGGTTAATTGTAGTCGTCTAGACTAGTTTCGCACTAATTCTCCGAGTCTGTTCCATACACACCAGTCTAAAAATACCTGCTATTTAGTGTTATAATAATATTGTCGTAAAACTACAAACTATATGCTAGATGTCTTGGTTTTATTGCCAAGTCGTCTGTTCTGTGCGTTCTCTTCACAACGAAACAAAGACTACTGGGACATTCAATAACTCGCAAGAACGTGTATTTCAAACACGCAGCCACACAATTCCACACGACGTATACACAGGCGCCGTAATGTGAACGCCGGCTAGTTGTCATGACATGACATTGATCAAACGAATCATATAAGCAAACATTCATAATTTATGTGAATTTTCACAGATCTTAAACGATTACAAGAGAAGCAAGTTTAAGAAAAATCACGCGAAAACAAACGCATTGTCAACGGCTGTCTTACCCTCCCTTTAACACTAATTTTGCTTTACTTCTTTTTCTGGGAAGAGTCTTAATTACGAAGAGTCGGTAAAAAAAAGCGACAAAAGATTTGATACACTGTTACAATGAATACCATCGCAATACTTCTACCACCGTAAAAAAATAAAAAAAATAAAGGAAGGTTTTGTATTAAAAAAATAGTTTTTGATGATGTATTAAAAAAATAGTTTTTGATGATGTATTAAAAAAATTGTTTTTAAGTCTTTTTGGTTCTACATTAAAATGTAATACGGGGGGAAAAAAAGGGAAGGGGAGGCGATGTTGTAAGACAAACCCAACAGATAACAGGAAATTATTTAGTTCACTAGATGAAAATAACTCTCATTTTTCCAACATGGCTTATGTTGAAGACTTGATGTACTAACTTATTGGAACGTAAAACAATGCCTAGAACGAAAACAAGTTTACTGCTACTAAAACTACGTATTCACTAACGCAATAAAAATGCGTGCACCATTTACAAAATAAAAAAATGAAAGGCTTCGTTTGAGGCAACAACTGTCAGTATGGATATCTTTCAGGAAGACGTTCCATTATTTACGTGAACAGTTGTAAAAAAAAAACATGACAAATGAACGCGTGTCGCTTCTCTTCGTCAACAGGCCTTCATGAAATCGTAAAACTGACTATTTTGAAGTAACCGACACTATAAACTTATCAGTGATATCAACTGGTGAAATGTTGGTCACTGAATGCCAGTTGGTAGGGTGCTACAGAATGACTAACCAGTTGAATTGCTGACTATCAGTGCCTCTCACTGACTCACTGGAATACAGCAGAAATCACCATTAAATCAGTGCAACTTACTTCAACTATCGAAAGAATTAGTGTCAGCTGCTACTTATTTACAGTAGAGCACTTTTCACTGATTTCATTGACATGGCGCCATTTAGACAATTTCAGCTTTAGAATATAAATAGTGATCACTTCTGAAAACTCTGCTTAGAATCTACTTGCTTGTNCCATTTAGACAATTTCAGCTTTAGAATATAAATAGTGATCACTTCTGAAAACTCTGCTTAGAATCTACTTGCTTGTCCATTTTGTATCTTTCTGACGTGCGCCGATAGCATTATTCATGAATTGTTAAGAACGTAAATGTGTTAGTAACATGGTTAATACGTACTTTCGTACGACCAAAACAAACCAAATGTAAATAAATCCAGCATACACAAACTTAACTACAATACTTTTAAAATTTATATGATGGANCCCAAAACAAACCAAATGTAAATAAATCCAGCATACACAAACTTAACTACAATACTTTTAAAATTTATATGATGGAATTTATTTCCCTAAATCACTGTCAATTTCACTGAGCAGTGTGTAGTTTGTCCGCTAAAATATATTCAGTTAGGTACTGGGAGTTTTTTTTTTCAAAGGTTGGTTGTAAAACTGTTAAGATGACGGAAAGAAGAGTAAAAGGGGGAGGGGAGAAAGAGAGAACAATATTTAGCGTATAATGTGACACACAGGATGAAATCAGTTCCTACTGGATTTTATTCCGTATTTTAATNGGGGAGAAAGAGAGAACAATATTTAGCGTATAATGTGACACACAGGATGAAATCAGTTCCTACTGGATTTTATTCCGTATTTTAATTTTGTCAGATTACTTAATAAACAGCATGGCAATAGTGTGCGCGGATCAGCAGCTTATCATAAGCAGTTGCAAGTATAAAACCAATCTGACCTACAAAAAACTATTTTCAAGAGGTACTCGAGTGCACAAAGAATATTATGAACATTTTAAAATATATAAATTTTGCTGCAGAACGGGAAATGCAGAAACAGAACTTTGGACTGAAAGTTTGTTTTCGGTTATCGCAATAGTTCATAGTCAACTCGGGAAAGAACGCAAGCTGGTATCAAGCTTTCGTGTAACGTGTCAAAATAACTACTAGGTTGACGGCATACACGGTTATCTTAACAAAAACTGAAATTTGACACCAACACATCCGCGACTCCAACACAGGATATCCGCACCGCAGTCCGGCGTGGAACCATTTGCGCCACAGGCGGCGGACTGTCTGTAGCTTCAAACTGATTCCACTGGCGCGCTAACCGTATGGTCCATTTATGGTTACTTCCAACTACGTATTCTGAAGCCCTGCTAAAGTTATACTTTCAGACTATTCCTCGTCTCGAGTAAACAAAGCTGGAAAATTACACCAAAGTGGCAACACACCGCATTCGTGCGCACATTTTCTCTCGGTTCTTTTATTCACATTAATTAGAAATGAAAACCCATAATTTATGGATAAAATATAAGCAAAAGATAAATTTCATAAAAAACAATACGCTTTTATGCTAACTAAGTATAATACGCTTGATACATGACATATGTAGGAAACAACCAAATACGCAATACATGGGGTGATTTTTAAAGGTTTGATTCAAAAAGTGCGAAGTAACCGTGACTAAATAATCAAGTACCATGTACTTTGATATGTCACCCATATAGTGTGACGTCCAATGCTGGGCAAGTGGTGATTCAAGCCCCAAACCCGGCAAGAGCATCGATTAGGTAGATTCGTGATATTCTGACGAGTCAAGCACAANATGAAAACCCATAATTTATGGATAAAATATAAGCAAAAGATAAATTTCATAAAAAACAATACGCTTTTATGCTAACAAAGTATAATACGCTTGATACATGACATATTTAGGAAACAACCAAATACGCAATACATGCGATGATTTTTAAAGGTTTGATTCAAAAAGTGCGAAGAAACCGAGACTAAATAATCAAGTACCATGTACTTTGATATGTCACCCGTATAGTGTGACGTCCAAGGCTGGGCAGGTGGTGATTCAAGCCCCAAACCCGGCAAGAGCATCGATTAGGTAGATTCGTGATATTCTGACGAGTCAAGCACAATNGTGGTGATTCAAGCCCCAAACCCGGCAAGAGCATCGATTAGGTAGATTCGTGATATTCTGACGAGTCAAGCACAATGAGTCCCAGTCGTCTTTGGCTTCCCCGTGCATAACCACAGCACTAAAATTCAAACTCTAATGTCCAACATCCATCGAGAAAATCAGAAGGGTGTCCGGGATTCACGAGTAACCTACCTCGCCCCCCCCGCCAATTCACTACTTAACCACACACCCCAAAATTTGTAAATTCTATCGTTTTTGGACTGTTTAAATGAATGATTTTACAATTCAACCTCAAAGATTGAAAATAAATTTGTTAACGAATTAAACGGATTCTCTTAGACCCATTCCTGCAGACTGTGTAACACACATTACACCGCATCTCGTGCATCACGTACCGCAGGTTCACAAAACACCAGACCATCAACCGTGCGCATTGTGTGAAAGTGCTAGACAATAGGCCAACAGAGGATGACGATCGTAGTCCTTTGGTTGTGGTTCTTAAACAAGATCTCAGAATGAAAAGGATACGCACATTCGTGCAATAAACGCCAGAGTGCCTTGATATCCGGTTTGTTGAGCGGTGGCTAGTAAATCCTATTCACGCTTATGAGAACTGTTGCTTCATTCATGAATGTTTCATTTTGCGCGTGACGTGCGAGTAAGAAAATTATCTCACTCTGTCTGAAAATGTGATTTTCAAATGTCTACCAGGATTACTCCGTTCCCGTTCTACAGGGTGATTCTAAAACCATGGGACAAATATTGAGGGGTGGTTCTCGAGTGATTTTGTTTGTTAATAACATATCCTTATATACCCGCCTTCAGACGCGTTGAAGCACAAACACAAAACCATAACACATTAACGAAAACATAAAATGTTCATTAGCAGCATACTTAACGAGTGATCCCGTACAGAAAATGTTAAAACAGTTGCTGGAAATGCATCCACCAACAGTCACGCATGCTTGGCGACCTCTACATATGGCGTGATTGGCTGACAATGGTGGCGTGCGTGAGATACCAGGCGTATTTGAATCTGTTCGCCAATCACTCCACCGAAGCTACAAAGCTTGCATTACTGACGGTGGTAGCAATTTTGAGCAATTATTATAAACATTGCTGTAAAAAGGCATTTAGCAGCGACGTTGTAAATAAACAATGTGTTGCATTTCATGAGTTATTTTTGTGTTTGTGCCTCAACGCGTCACTCCCGCCCATATATTCCTATACAATAATTGTTTGTTTTAGTGAGCTCTACCACCCCTCAA